>JAHKKF010499836.1:0-19991 GCA_019740295.1 Labeo calbasu
TGTACATATCTTTACCACCTATTAACTTTAGTTTGTCAAAATATTCCTGCTTACTTAGTCCCTCGCTTTATGATTTAACAGCTTCTACAAATTTTTTTCCATGGTTTAGACAGCATAAATTAGCCGAACAACATATTCAGTAGTACATTAACCGTGCAATCCATGCTGTTGTTTACATCTGAGTATCGCCAATATGGCCGCGTATCTGGATAACTGACCAAACTGAAACGTAAGTGCAAACCCTCTATCGCTGCCCAGAGGCATTTCAAACATGGCTGCGTTGTTGGGACTGGTTCTGTTCCTCTTCAAGTTAGCATTGCTTATCACGTTTCTAAACCCAAGAACTAGTTTTGTGTGCAAAAAAATTAAGAGGATTTGAAATTTATTGATAGTTTCACTTTGAAATGCACATTTGGGTACTTCAGACAAGAATGCATCAAAATAAAATGTAGACTGCAAGGATTCATTCATAAAGCCATGCTTTCTAAAACTTCTTGAGGGTAAGTAAGGAGAGTCACTTAATTTTCTTTCAAAGTTGCATTGCATCATTTGTTGGCAAGAAGTAGACAGCACCAAACCTGCATTTTGTGAGGATACAACATTTGCTTGCTCTGTGCAAACTCAAACCCACTGCTGCTGTCAGCAAATGAGGTATAAATTTTTACTGAGGTAAACTATTACAAAAATCTGTTATGCTTCAGCCAGCAGTTGGACTATAGTCTTTATTTCGTTTTGATTGAAAGTTCATTGAGGCGTTTTGGTGAAGGTCAACAAGGATTAATTTGCTCCTATTACATAAGAAGTTGACAGAGAGTCGGTC
Source organism: Labeo calbasu (assembly GCA_019740295.1). Classification (NCBI taxonomy): domain Eukaryota; kingdom Metazoa; phylum Chordata; class Actinopteri; order Cypriniformes; family Cyprinidae; genus Labeo; species Labeo calbasu. The sequence continues at coordinate 821 of JAHKKF010499836.1, forward strand.
TCATTTATTGGTACATCAGCTAATTCGCATGCAAGACGTTTTGTGGAAATTCAGTTTAACATGTGTTTTTTATGTCTGTTGGAAGGAGGATCGCAGTTGGAGAGCTTGTGTTTTTTTCACACCAGTTTCTGTTGTTGACACACTCTCTTTGTGTTTGCTGAAGCTAAACACCACTGTCAAAGCACTCAGGCCATGTGGACTGTATTTCTGGACATAACAACTCTCATTCGAAGGCAAAATAGACTTCGTGATTGACTGTTATTTAATTGCAAGGCTTTTGTTGATGCATCATCAGTTTTGTTAAATGTTTGTGTATGGCATCTGACGTTTTTCCCTTTGATGAGGTCAGTTTGTTGTGTCTGCACGGGTCAATATGGAGACACATTAAGCTTTTGTTGTGATGGTGCCTCTTAGAACAACTGGTCTGAGACTAATTTATTTTGACATACTGCTTTGATGGCTTTAAAAAGTCTTGTGGCCCTTTATAACAAAGTTAGCTTGAAAAGTAACCTTTTCGTCAACCTTTCCAAGGGGCTCGCTGGCTTTCTTCGCTGGGTAGGCCTGGCATGGGTTTTGAAAATGTAATGACAATAACGACTGTCGAATTTAATGGTTTTAGCAGAAGGGGAAGAAAAAGAGAGTCTATTTTGCCCTTTGTCTAAAGGGTTCTTTCATAACGATGCCGACCAAGCTTGGCAGACCCACAAAGACGGATATTTCTAGTCGCCAAGGGCCCCATAATGTGCTTTCTTTAAATATTGTCTAGATTTCCATCCATCAGATTGCAGCCCAGTCTCTTTAGTCCTATGAAAGAGAGCTTAAATGTCAAAATGAGACTTCATATGTACTTTTACATCTGTCATGTGAAGTGGATTCATTGTGGGGTGGGGTTTCCAATATTAGCTCCGCCCACTTCCATATTTGCACGCTCCGCAGAGACACAACGACGTTTACAACCTCCAGAGGGCCTTTTCTCTTTCCTTCTGTCTTTTGTGTGTGTTTTGTTTTTTCCTGATTTGCTTTCCAAAGTCTTGCCAGGCTACTTGCGTGACTAGAGGGAGCGAAAAAAAGTGAGTCTTCAAAACCCATTGGCACGCAATCCCTAATCTATTTTTGGAGCACGTTCCTTTTTTCTCTCAACTTTAGACACACACGAGAAAAAAAAACAGCCAGGGGAAGAGAGCCAATTGTAGGGTTGAAGGGGTCTGGTTCTCATTTCAGGCCGCCCTGCTTCCCTGTCTTGCCCTGCCAGAGCGAGAGCCACTGCAGAGAGGAGAGAGAGGCAGGCGGGCGGGCGGCTCGGGAGGTGAGCAACTGCGGCCCGGGCTCCAGGCCTGCCACTCAGCCACTGTCACTTAGCAACCACCTGCGGCTGGTTTTCATTAGTGGCTCCAGCTGCTTGTATTTCAGACTTCCACGCTTTGCTGTATTTTGATTCATTTCGTTTCTCTCTTTTGAAGGAAAAGAGTTTGCCGTGATGAAAATATGATGCTTGGTGTGCCTCAATCACTCGCAATTCATTTTCATTAACTAGAATCTGGCGTGGCTACTGGGTCCAAAGCTGACAAGGGCTAATTGATGACAATACTTATGGTTTTGAACCCATGGACACTATTTTGTGGTCATGTATGGTCATCTAGCATATTTTTTTGGTTTCACTCAATGAGAAATAACTCAATGATAACAGTGTAAGATCTTTTAGAGGTCACTGTTTCTTTCTGCGTTTGACGTAAACAAATTTTTAATAAAGCTATTGGATCATTCTGTGTCAACTCAACCAGCTTAATATTTTTTCTAAAGAAAGATAGACATATATAGTGATGAAAGCCATAATATTAAATGTCATGGATGAATATTCACTTAGTAATCCACTGTGTTGTACAGGGGGGTCAAAATGGCTATTTTCACCTGAGATTCAGAGCCAGATTACAAGGGGGTAAAAATGACTTTTGAAAGCAGGCAGCATCATAATGTTACTTTTACACAGAGATTGGTAGGCCTGTTAGTAAAATCTGTTGACTTTTGCGATCTTTGTCGCAATATGTGCCAATGGCGACCATTTAAAAATGGGGAAATGGCACTTTTTGAGTTTTTACTTCAAAGTTCGCATATCTCAAGAAGTATTAAAGATAACCTAATGCCTTTTTAGATATTGGGTCTTAACAAACTTTTGGCATCTTAATTTTTAAGGCCCTGTATTGTTCAGTTCCAGAGATATAGAGTGTTTTCACATCGTCAGTCGTCCATATTGCCGGCACTGAACGTAAACAACGCGACTGAACCGAACGAAACTCGCATATTTTGCTGATTATTGCTACTGAAAATGATAAATTATTGTGATGTTTTGGGCTGTACTAATAATTCGGACCAGGAGAAACAGTTGGACTATTATAGACTGCCAAAAGTTATAACAAATCTAGAAGAAGAGTGCAAAAAACTGTCTGAGGAACAAAAGGTGTTTGTGGTTGGCCAAACTGAACCAGGGTCTCCAAGGCAAGAATCTTGACAACTTTAATGTTTTTATCATTTCCAGTCAGGAAGGTGAAATATTAGGCTAATATCTTAATTAATACTGCTCGTACGTATCTTTATAGCCTATTAACTTTAGTTTGTCAAAATATTGCGCATATTCCTGCTTTCTCTGCCTTCTCTATATGATTTAGCAGCTTCCACACATTTTTTCCGCAGTTTAGACAGCATAAATTAGCAGAACAATGTATTCAGTGGTACATTAACCATGCAATTCATGTTGTTGACTATCACCAGTATGGCCGCACATCCGGGTCACTGACCAAATCGTGATGTAAACCCTCTATTGGAATTTCAATATGGCTCTAGGAGTAAATCGTTAAATTGTTCGTTTTCAGTGGTCAAAAACCAAATGTGGGTCAGTTTGCGAAAACATAATACTACTTTTCTTTTAAAGAGGAATGTCTGAAGAAAAAATAGAGTTACCTAAAATCTACATAGAGCTCACTGGGCAGAAAACAAGTCTATAGTGAATTATAATAAATGTTTTTGCAAGTTTAGTTTAACATGCTGTATATTCAAGTTGTGATGTACAAAACAACTGATATGGCCAATTCACAGTGCACCGGCAAACGGCAATAGACACGTTCTTCGAGTTTTGGCAGATCAGTGTGTTACCCCGTCACCATCTGTTGTCGTTGGTCTGTGCTTGTTTTCACAGACTGAACGTGATGAATCATCATTTGTCAGGTCTTGTAATGTCTAAGAAATGACATACTGTACTCAGAAGGCTGTCACCATTGGTCAGTCAGTGTGGTGTGAATTGCCCAACAAGTGTAATGTAATCACATTCGGGGTTTACTTTATGTAGCACAAACATTTACTTAAATCAATCTATAAGTTACTGATAGAAATTAATCATTTTCATCATTTTTAAATCCAGATGTTAGTTCAGTTCATTGTTCATTATAGAATTATTTTGTTTAGGCTGCTTCTGTGTTTCCAAATTGGTATGCCATCGTTCAGGTACAAGTTTCCTAGGTGCACTTGAAAGAAGCATAAGCACAACTTAAATAGCAAAGAATGGAAAGAGTTTTTGGCCCGGTTTCACAGACAGGGCTTAGGTTAAGCCAGGTTTAGGCCATGGTTCAGTTAGGACAGTTGAGTAGTTTTTATAAACATGCCTTAGATAAAAACACTACTGGTGTGCATCTTGATACATAACAGTGAAACTTACATATTTTAAGATTAGTCAGTGCAAGTTTCTTTAAGTTAAAACAACGTAGACATGCATTTTAGTCTGGGACTAAACTTAAAGGAGAAGTCCACTTCCAGCAGGAAACTTTACAGATAATGTACTCACCCCCTTGTCATCCAAGATGTTCACGTCTTTCTTTCTTCAGTTGTAAAGAAATTATGTTTTTTGAGGAAAACATTTCAGCATTTTTCTCCATATAATGGACTGATATGGTGCCCCGAGTTTGAATTTCCAAAATGCAGTTTAAATGCGGCTTCAAACGATCCCAAATGCGGTTGTAAAGGATCCCAGCCAAGGAAGAAGGGTCTTATTTAGCGAAATGATTGGTTATTTTCAGAAAAAAAATACAATTTAAATACTTTTTATTCTCAAACACTCATCTTGCTCTGCCTGAACTCTGTGTATTCTGGCTCAAGACAGTTAGGGTATGTCAAAAAACTCCAATAGTATTTTCTCCCTCAACTTCAAAAATCATTTCAAAATCACCCTACATCACTGCAGAAGTACCAACCCAGTCTTTGCAAAGTGAACATGCAAAGAAGATCAGATCAAAAACCCTCAACAAAAAAGGTAAAACTTCGATATATAGGACAATTTTGAAGTTGAGGGAGAATATGAGATGGGAGTTTTTTGCCATACCCTAACTGTCATTAACCAGAAAAAACCAGGTAAGGTAGAGCAAGACAAGATGAGCGTATAACATTAAAAAGTATATAAATTGTATTGTTTTAATGAAAATAACAGATCGTTTCGCTAGATAAGACCCTTCTTCCTTTAGAGCCCTTTAAAGCTGCATTTAAACTACATTTTGGAAGTTCAAACTCGGGGCACCATAGAAGTCCACTATATGGAGAAAATTCCTGAAATGTTTTCCTCAAAAAACAGAATTTCTTTACAACAGAAGAAAGAAAGACATGAATATCTTGGATGACAAGGGGGTGAGTACATTATCTGTAAATTTTGGTTCTGGAAGTGGACTTCTCCCTTAAGCATTGTTTATGAAACCGGGTGATTGTTTTTGAATGCCATGTAACTAATTAGCCTGGCAAATGGTGTACCTATAACATCTACCAGCAGGGATTAAATGCACCATGCTAACCAGCTATACCAGCAGATTGAAAGTGCAAAAACAATGTATAAATCATCACTTTCAGTGTGCTGTAGTAGGAAACCATCTTCTAAAAATCATCCATGCACTGTGATTTTAAAGTAAGGAAGTGCATTATTTCTCATTTTTGAGGCCCAGAGGAGGTAAAAAAATATGCATACAAAATATATGCACACATCAAGTGTATGTTTGTCCAGTTCATGCACTCTGCTAATGCTAATGAAGTTTTTTTTAATCTAGTCGGGGATGTATTTTATTTAGCATTTGTTTTATTCATGGTTACCCAGTCTGAATAATTTCTACTGATAATTTCTAATTTATACTAAGTGACAGATGAACTTGCACCAAAAATCTGATTAGATGCACAGCCTCTGACATGCATAAAGAAAAGGAGATATATATATTTTTTACAAAAATGTAGAAGATTAAAACCCAATTTATTTTGCAATCCAAAATATTCACTATTATCCAGTTTTTTTCTTTAAGTCTATGGAAGTAAGTCTATGGGTCAGACTTGCGGTTTATTACCCGCTGTAGGGAAATAACGAGAAGAATAACAACGTGCAGTAAACGGTAAAACTGTTTGCACTACAAACCAGTGTGCTCATAATTAAGATAATACTTTAAAATAATATGGTAAGACACCAATTTGCAATATTTAGCTGTTTTGTACAGCTAAAAATATCTGGACGCAGATCTTACAGGAAGAAAAAGGTGGATATGCTTAGTGTCATTTTAATATTCGTATTTAACACTGTTTTTTCATTCACCATCCACCATGTCTTTTAGAGCAGACCTGTGACCCATTTTTAGGTCACGACCCACTGCTTGAGAACCACTGTGCTGAATGATAGAAACCACTACTTCGTTTTCTTGTATGGCAAAAATTAACCCTTCAAATGTGTTTCCTTTCATAAACACTTTTTAGGTTCAGTTAAGGTGCTCTCTGATGACTTGTAAAAACATTTGCTTGATTAACTTGATTAAGTTGCAGCAACTGGTAGGCTATGTGTGAGGCTGTGCTGCATATATCAGCAAATGGCATAATACAAAAACAAATGACTGGGTGGAATAATAAACTTTACAGTCCTGTACTTACCTGTATATACTGTGTGCGCCCAGTGGACCATATATACTTGTGTATATTTTGCATCCTGTGCATCATGTGTATAATTTTAGAAACTTATAGAGGTTTTATATTATAGAAAATATAAACCCTCTTTTATTGTTGCATTGTTATTCTTGAACATATACCGTGTTGATCTAACTTTGCAGGGTTATTTTCCTTAGTCCTATATCTCCATGGGACTCTGGGTCTCAAACTGGATCAGAGCTTTGGGTTGGGGAAAGAGAGTGAGATTGATGGAGTGAACGCGGACGGCTTCCAGTCCCTTGGTGACGTGGAGAGAGGAGAGAAAACAGGAGAATGATTGTTTTGTTCTCTCTTCAGAGAAAGTGCTGCTGCAAACAGTCTAAACAGAGAGGAAAAAAGACATTAAACACTCTGATATCCCAGCTACTCCACTGGACAGCTGGTCATGTGACTCGGCAGACAACTTAATCCAGCCGCTCTCTAGCAAGACTGGAAGTAACCTAAATATGAATTTTCACAGAATAGGCTCTTTTATTCATGTTGCTGCCTTTTCCATGTGCTTATCGTCACACTGGCCTCCCAAAAGATAAAGAGCAGATCCAAAAATAGCATACCAGTTTTTTTTTCCACTGCTGTATATAATAAATCACAGATGTAATCTATAACTTCTAACTTAGGCGGATAGACAGATGAAAATGTTCATTCATACAATGTTGACCAATATCTCTAGTTTTTAAAAAATGTTGGTCATCAATTTTCACTCAGTGGAAATCCTCACAGATAAGATTTTATTTAAATCTCATTATAATACTTTTTTTTAACAATATATTGCATTTTATCTTGTGTTTTTTTTCCCTATTAATACTTACACAGTATATCATTGATAACAAATGATCCTTATTAACACACGTGTTTGTTTCGATAAATGGGAATGTTCATTTATGGAAATTCTAATTTTCCAGGGTGTGACTGAGCAATTATCCTGGGCTCCCCCTGAAAGTGCCGCAACAAAGCGAAACAACAGTGGAAAATTAAGAACAATGCCAGAATCTCACTTGGACTGGTAATAAAACAAGGTAAGCCAAGTTAAACTTTATTTAATCACAGTCAGACCATTGAACACTGTCAAGAGTTACTCTAGAGTGCTGTGCAAGTCAAAAAAGCAGGGGAAACATGAGTTTCATGCTGAAATGCACCAATACAACAGTATTTAGAGGAGCAGTTGCTAACCAAGAAAGGACTATTCTCAGAAATGACTACTATTGCTTAGTCTTAGATTACAGAGATAGTAGAAATAGTAAAAATGAAAATTACCCCATCATTTACTCACCTTAAAGCCATCCTAGGTGTAAATGACTTTCCTCTTTCAGACGAATATAATCGGAGTTGTATTAAAAAATGTCCTGGCTCTTCCAAGCATTATAATGGCAGTGAAAGGTGACAGTAAAATGTTCGACAGTTAGCGGAAGCTAGAGAGTACGGTTTATAAAATATCAAATATGGATATTTTTAATACACAAATGCATCAATTCACTTCAGAAGGCCTTTATTAACCCCCCAGACCCGTGTGGAGCACTTTTTTTGATGAATGGATGCACTTTATTGGACTTTAAAATCTCAACACCCATTCACTGCCATTATAAAGCTTGGAAAAGCAAAGACAATTTTTAATATAACTTTGATTGTATTCGTCTGAAAGAAAAGAAGTCACATTCACCATGGCTTGAGGGTGAGCAAAAATGAGATAATTTTCATTTTTGGATGAACTATCCCTTTAATTATTTGTTTTAAACTCCTTAACTTATTGAATTTTGTCACTTAAATTTCCTTGAAATGTTGTGCTGTGAATGTGAACGATACCTCAAATTGTTTGAATTAAAAGCTTTTAAAAAAAAAACAAAAACATTTTTTGATGAATGATAAAACTACCAAAATCGATTCCTAGGGATGACAACCCTGTTGAAAAAAAAACATTATATGCTGGTTAGGTATGTTGCTGGTTTGAGCTGGACTAAGCTGGTCCTTAGCTGGTCATGAGCTGTTTTAAATGGTTTTTAGTTGGTCATGTGCTGGTCCTAAGCAACTAGCTCCTGCTCAGGACCATCACATGACCATCTTAAACCATCTTATCACCAGCTGAGGACCAGCTTAAGCAGCCATTCACACAGAATGCGTTTTTTCATTCCAATTAGCTACTTTTCCATGTAAACGTGCTTTTCTATGTAAAGGCGCTTGATGGACGTGCATGACTGTTACGTTCGCATCTTTTGCGCCTTATTTAATGTTTTTTCCTACTCAGAACACACGTATTTGCCCATTTTGTTATGATTTTCGATTACTCCAAAGCTAAAACGTAAGCGCACATTAAGAATACACCTTTTTCTAGCAAATCACACGTAGAGGACGTGCGTTTTGCTGTCAAATCGCACGCTTTTGACGTGTCCGTGTACAATCAGTCCAGGCGTATATGAATACTATGGCTTGCCATAGCGCTCCGCACGAGTGCCGCGTTTAAGACACCGTATCAAGTTAAAAGAATTTCAACTTTTACACGTAGCACTGCTCATCAATGTCAGTTCCAAAGCAGTGGACCAATCAGAAGAACTCAGAGGCGGGGCAAGCGTTGTGAGCTTATGTTTACAGTAGCAAGTTGGCATGACAACTGTTTTATTTAACTGCAACATTGCGGAGGAGGCGCTTATAGTGGCTGTGTCCGGATACCCTGAATTATATAACATTTCTTCAAGCGATTATCACAACTTGTTTCTTAAAAAAGAGCTTGGAGAGAAATATCTCTGTCACTGAATATTGTCGTTACACATTGTCGTTACACAAAGCGCGTCTCGAGACCCTCGCATTCTACGCTGCACTCAGTGTTGATTACCTACACTATGCTACACAAATGTTAACCCCTAAACCTACCCCACACCTTACCCTACCCTTAACCAGTGAAATTGACTGCATGGTGGGATTGGCACTGAATAGCGAGGCAGATAAACAGTTAATAAGATTATGTGATATGAGATTATCGGGCCGTTCTGTAACTCCCCAACCGGGCCTCACCGGAAAATTTGACTTTTTTAGTTACATCCAGTGTCACTACCACCTCCTACCCTGCGAATATCAAGAACCTGGACGCCCCCGTTGCTTAAAACAACTTCACTGGACTTCACTGGGACGGCTCGCGGGAGATCTCGTGGGTGATTCCCGTTTATATCATTAACCACTGGCCACAAGCTTTGGGGCTCTGCTCTCAATGAGCATATTTATTTATATAACATAGTTTATTTTATTTGAGATCAACTACAAACAATGTTTAATTTATAAAGTTTAGTTTTGAAATGTAAGTCAATAACAATAGGCTGAAGCCAGAGCCAATGGGAAAAGTCTTTGCGTGACAAGACCCCGCCCCATTTCAGGAGGTTCTCCGGTCTGCAGTTATACTTACTTGCCTAAACCAGCCAAACAGCATCCATGCTTCAAAACATACCTAACCAGCATATGCTGGATTTTTCAACAGGAAAGACCTCAGAACACCTTAGCAACCAAGTTTTGCACAGGCAAGCCTGACCCCTACAATGCTTCGTGAGATTTTTCTGCTGCTAATTACAAGAATTTATTTTGCACCTCTGATTGCATCTGTTTAAATCTTAATGAGGCCATCAGATACTCTGAATTCTTAAGCTTTGCCTGTCAAACTTATGGCTTTCATGAATTAAAGGCACATTTCAGCTGAAACATGCTCTGGGGTGTTTTTTTTTTCTGCGCTCATGTGAAAGTCATAAAACAGGTTACTCGACTCCTGACCGTTTTATTACCAAATTCACAAGTGAAAATTTAAATGGTTTTGCGATAAAGTGAAAGGGAAAAAAATACATTAACCCTTCAAGAAAATAAATCTGCTCCAACTTCACAGTATCGCAGCTTGGAGCAAAGCCAACGTTTAATGACATTTTAAAAGCAATACAGACATGGAGGTTAGAATAGCGCTAAAATCAAGGGCTTACAGGAAAACTCTTTGTATCCACGGTGGCTAACGTTTAATATGATTAAAAATCGGCTCAATAACGGGATAGAAATAATAACTTGGTTGCAGGCAGGGTGGGCTGAACTTAAGAAAGGTGTTAGTGAAGAGAGACGCCAACTGTGATTGGTCTTTGGAAAGGCCCTGTGAGAGAAATCCCATGGAGTCAGAGGTCTAATGTGTGGAATCGCTCAGCCAACATCAGGAGGGTACAGTAAGTGGAGGCAAGGCCACTGCGGAGGAATTTTTCCATCTACCTATTGACAGTGTTTGAGCTGCACAAATATGCTGTATTTTCTTAAGGAGCACTTATAGACTGTTTATGCTTCAGAAAAGATGAATAGGGTGCTGACAACAAATAGCATGCAATATCAATTTTAAACGGTACGCTTTGTAACCAGTAACAGAAGCTACCATCACTCATGCATAAAGACCGAATGCAGCAGAAGAACAGAAAGCAGAACCTTTTACAGTCTGATCAGACAAAATGCAAATCATGCTAATAATTGGTAGTGTTAGCAAGCGACTGAATAAACTTTTTTAAAATTTAAGCTGTAATTATGACCAGTGCCTACCTACAGACATCTCAGGATTTTTGCAGGTTTTATGAAGGTAAATCTAAGACTTTTTCAAGACCTTTTGAGACTAATTTAAGCAATAAATTAAAGGGAATACAATATGTTCTCTAAATGTAAATGTCTAGGGAATGCACAATGAGTTGAATTAGCAACACAGCTATTTTTATTACTTGTTTACAAAAAATAGCTTAACTATACTAATGAAATTTGAATAACTTTTACTATTTCTGATGATACTGCAAAAATGAAATGTTGTTTGTATCTTAGTATTTTTATGTTTTCTAGTGAAGATCTCTTAAGATTCCATAATCAAGCTATATATTTAAAACTTTCCTGTGAAATTGATCAAAATGGAAGTTATGCTTAAAACATGAACAAATATCTGCCAGTGGGGTCAGAAAAATAAACTTAATTTAAAACAAGTTTTCATACTTCATCGACAGATATTTGTTCTTGTTTAAAGCATAAACTGAATTTTGTTCAGTTTTGTAGACATCTAGACTTCATGTTTACATTTTGCATCTCAAGCAATGTATCTTGAATTAAGGATGTTTAGATATTTCTATTGGAAAGCAAGAAAAATAAATTGGAAGATATCCATCTTTGTTATGGAATACGCTTGTTGGTTCACAATTTTAATGTACATTGCTTTAAATTGTTTTCAAGCTCTGAGGTAAACTATCTGTTGTTGCTTTCAGTATGGCTATAAATGTCATGCAAAATGATATTCAAAACTCACATTAAACACTTTTAACATTGAATAAAGCACATAATCAGTACTTGAGATAATAATTGTCTTAGCTTGTATGTTGTTGCTCCAGCCGCAGCGTCGCAGAAATCGAAAACTCCAATTAACAAGGAAAAGATACCTTTTTATTGCGTAGTTGCGTGACAGGAAACGGTGTAAAACACGGTCTTAGACTTTCCGCTCTAATTTAAAACCTCTTAAGGCCATCATTTGTGGAAGGAGGAATTTTTAAATGGATAGTTCACCCAAAAATGAAAATTACATACCCTTATGTCGTTCCAAACCCAAAAGACCTTTGTTCATCTTGTAGTTTCATAAAATTACAGCTGAATCACTGATGTCACATGGACTATTTTAGCAACGTCCCTAATACATTTCTTTGTCTTGACCATGGTGCTTTCGGATTTGATAAAAAATATCTTAATTTGTGTTCCGAAGATGAATGAAGGTCTTACGGGTTTGGAACGACATGAGGGTGAGTAATTAATGACAGAATCTTCATTTTTGGGTGAACTCTCCCTTTTAACACCTGCAGAAACCCTGCATCTGCTTTTTCACAAATCTGCTTGCACTATGTCAGTGTCTTATAATTAATATTCATGAGCAAAGCAGATAAGTTTTATATTATTTCCTCTTCATATTTCAGATCATTCCTCCACCCCTGGTTCTCCTGAGACGATATGGTGAGATGAATATTCCAGAGCACACTTGGCACTTACTTACAAAATAATTCAGTCAAATAGTTGGACACCTCAACCACAATGAAGAGCTCTCCCAAATCCAAGCTTTGCTTGGGGCCCCAAAAATGATAAACCCGCCCCTTAGTAAGCTGATTTCTGTTTGGGGTGCAGTTGAAATGGACATTCAGCTAGCCAAATTCTTGAGATAGTTTCCACTCTTTCAGATATATTGCAGTGTGAAGTCTCAGACAAGTGGAGAAATTTGAGGACTAAGCTCAGTTTTCTAGCTGATGAGGTGAAAATAAAACTCTATTCTATATTTGACAGCGTATGTAAAGAAAATGAATGCAATATTGATAAATAGTAGTGAACCATATGCGCTTAATATGTGCAATAGATTATAATTTGGCCTTCTTGTTTTCATATACTGAAAAAATAATTAATGAGGAGGAATATATAATATATTGTATATTATATTATACCTATTGCTGATATTATGGAAATTAACAAAATGTAAAATACAGTATATATAGATTTTAGTGTAAACTTACAGTTTTTTATGTGCACATACAGTCTTTCATATGGTATGTTACCTTGCAGACACCAAAGAAGAAAAAGAGGTGAGATTTATAGTGCACCTTGGTCTAGACCCTGTTAACCGATCCCAGTTTCATGTCAGACACACTCTGCTCTCACATAAGCTTGTAAAACTTGGCAAACACAATGCAGTGCACATAGAGGTGAGACACCATTGCAGTCAGAACCATCTCCAGCAGTGCACTGGCCTTTTCATGCCTTCTCAATAACATTTTATACTGCTTCATACGGTTCCCATTCCCAAAGGGGCTCAGAGCTGGGCTTCAGCAATAGGGTGAGGGGAGGGAAGGCTGGGTGGCGGTTTGTTTGTCATTGACAAGTAGCCTGGGCTCACAAATTACTTGGGAACCTCAGAACTTTTGTTTATTCTCTGCCTGATAAAGGAAATCATTTTACATGCAGACAGGCAACTAAAACAATGCATGGAGGATGAGGAAAAACAAAACTTTGAGCATATGGAGAGCATGTGGGTGGAAAGTAAAACAAAGCTGAAAGACCAGAAAATGTGTGTGAAACACCTTAAAGATTCACTGATTAGCACTTTTTCTGTTTAAATAAAAAAGTCAGGTTTTAATCAAGCCATGAACCATGATTTGCTACTTAACAGCCAGCTGTAGTGAGAGGGACAATTGAGTACTCGATTTTAAAAAATCCTCGACTGCATTTTACCCCTGTCGAGTAACGGCAAAATACTGAAAGTGGCACATTCCACAGACAAGAATCTATGAAATGCATTTTTAGACCATTTTCCAAAGCTGCATAGTATATTTAACCCATATAAAAAGCATAATGCTAGCAGTAAATGCTGCTCCACACAAACAGTTATCATTTAAATGTGTGGAGCATCTCAAACTCCATTTCTTCATATTGTTGTAAGTTTGTGTTTATTATAACTTTAATATGGGAACACAATGTGCACCATTTTATGGTAAGTTATTTATAAACCTACACAAGCACAGGAGAATACATCAATAACTTTCTCAATATGCTAGCCATTCGTCGCGTTTTCAAAATAAAAGCTCAAACCCTCACTCTGAGTTTACTTGATTTCCACATGTCCACATATTCAAGAAATTACAGTGGCTGTAGCATTTCTGTCATAAAGAAATAGGCCAATATTAAATTGGACATTTGAATTAAATGTTATCAGTATTATACAAGGATTAGATTGCGCAGTAAAATGTAAAACAATCATACGGCCGTTGGCACCATCTGCAGTCATTTGTTATAATTCATAATGTACATTAGTTCTATTCAGGGTTGCCAGGTTTTCACAATAAAACCCTCCAATTGCTACTCAAAACTAGCCCAGTTCCTATTCGGAGGGGGTCCTCCAGTAAAAATTGGTGAGGTTTCCCTAGTGAAATTCGCATTCCAAGGGTTAAATATAACGTTAATGGGTTCGCTTCAACCTGCAGATGTGAAAAACAACCTACGGCAACAGTGTTAAAGTACCCTAATTCCACAGGAAAAATGCGGACTTGGCAACACTGGTTCTGTTGTTTATATTGCGTTTTGTATTTTAACAGTTTTGTTCAATAAAACCATGATTACTTGCTTTTGATACTTTATTTGAACTAAATATTATTGCCTCATTGCTATTTTATTTGCATTATAAGTCATTTTAAAGGCTATTGTTCTCTAACAAATACAAAAAAATGTATATGTTATTTTTTCAGGATTTTTTTGATGAACACAAAGTTCAAAAACAGCATTTATCTGAAATAGATGAGTCATCATTCCAGTAATATTTTATTACTTCAGCTTTGGGGTTAAAGGGTTTGTTTAAATCCGTATAACCCTAACTGTGAGCAGCAGCATTAGCAATGGCTTGAATGGAGAGGAAAACCTGGCAACCCTGTGATGAAACATAATAATGTGGCTTAGAGAAGTTAATGTGTTTTATCCTTTCAAAACTGACAATTAACGCAGTGTTTTTCTCTCTCACGCTACACTCCAAAACCAAAGGTGTTCTGTTCTTTGTTGAAGCTGAAGAGAGCGCCCAAAATCTGTCATAATCAATAATAGAGTCTGTTCGGCAAATTGACATGTTGCCTTTATCTTTAACAGCCCTTACATTCGTACAACACCAGTGTGTCTTTAAACCCTCCACACCAAAGTTCATTCACTGGTGGTCCACAGTGGGTAGCGGTGTTACTGGTATCCTACATGTGCTTTAGGATCGTAAGACCACGTTTGATTGCCTTGATATGCATCTGGCAGGCCTATAAAGAACGCAGATGTGGTTTGCTTTGTTTCATTTTAAACCTGGACACCATTGCTGCTAGTATGTACCATATCAAAGGCTGAGGGCACTGGGCCAAACGCTATATCTTTTATGCCAATAAACCAATAACGCACATGAAATTTATCAGCTCATGTTAAAGAGAGGCAGCCCTCTTGTTCTTGTACTACAGTGTTATTCTAGTGAAATTACAAGAATGTGTCATTCAAACCAACTTCCTCTCTCACTTCACGATTGCCTACAGAGATGCGATCCTTCTTTGTTAAGAAGCAGAACCAAGGCTGTCACATCTCTACAAACCCATGCCAAACATCGTCTGCCTGAGGGGTAATTGATTTTATTCTGTCTCGTTTTTAGGGAAGGTGTTAAATCGGTTTAGCAGACAGAATCCGTGAATGGAATGCAGCAAAGCAGCTTCAACTATTGCTGACATCCGTTACTGCAAAAAGCACATGCCAGCAAAGCACAAATCCTGCTCAGACTCTACAGTAGGTGGCAATTTAACCATTACTGTAAGACCGATCAAATCCATTTGGATGAACTGAGAATTTAAGGTTCTTCAGGGTTAGCAAGATAAAATGTTTCTGCAAGATGTTTGGTCACAGTAATTGGTTTCAAAGTATGAAACAGCATTATATATAGGTTGATATATAATAAAAAAAAATGGAAAAACGCTTGATGTGCTGCTGCAAACTCTCCACTTTTCATAATAAATTGTTGTAATTTATAGAAATACTTAGTTAAGATTAGTCAGTAATGCCATTGAGCAATAAACTACCTGATCTCATGACGAAAACGAACCTGTGGGAACATTTTCGCAAGATGTGAAATACATACCAATAAGTACATATCACTGCCGTTTCCAGTAGAAATGAACACTAGAGGTGGTAAAAGTTAAACAGCAAACACTTTCCTTTTTTTTTTTATACACTTTCCGGTGCCAAATTCTGACCCCCGCCAGATTACTACCCCGCTAGTATTGGTATTGGGTCAGGTGTGGGGGAGGCAGGGGGTCGAAAACGGACACAACACCGGATGTAACAAGCTTGTGGAATCCTTGGGTACGAATCCCATTAAAAACAAAAATGATGATGAAAGAGCTGAAAGATGAGATCGAAAAACAAGCTAAAATGGCATGCTAGCGACTGCATTTTTATATCAAATTTGCTTTAGTCATACTATCAGGTAGATTTAGGTGTAGTGCAGATGGTACGTTATTTTAAAACACTGTGACGTTGTAAAATAACATACCATCTGCACTACACCTAAACACTAGAGTTATAGTGCCACTCAATGAACATTTCAAGTCAGAACTGAGGTGATATGTACAAAACCAGCACCACAAAACGTACCATACAGTTGACGTCAAAAGTTTACATACACCTTGCGGAATCTGCAAAATGTTAATTATTTTACCAAAATAGGATCATACAAAATACATGTTATTTTTTAGTACTGACCTGAATGAGATATCTCACGTAAAAGACATATAGTCCACAAGTTTACATACTTTTGATTCTTAATACTGTGTTGTTACCTGATTGATCCACAGCTGTGTTTTTTGTTTAGTGATATTTGTTCATAAGTCCCTTGTTTGTCCTGAACAGTTAAACTGCTTGCTGTTCTTCAGAAAAATCCTTCAGGTCCCTCAGATTTTTTGGTTTTTCAGCATTTTTGTGTATTTGAACTCTCCAGCAATGACTATATGATCTTGAGATCCATCTTTTCACACTGAGGACAACCGAGGGACTCATACGCAACTATTACAGAAGGTTCAAACGCTCACTGATGCTTCAAATTAAAAAAAAAAAAAAAAGGTATACATCCTCATTCCATTCAAAAGTTTACACCCCTGGCTCTTAATGCATTGTGTTTCCTTCTGGATCATCAGTGAGCATTTGAACCTTCTGTATTAGTTGCATATGAGTCCCTCAGTTGTCCTCAGTGTCAAAAGATGGATCTCAAGATCATGCAGTCATTGTTGGAAATGGTTCAAATACACAAAAATGCTGACAAACCAAAGAATCTGTGGAACCTTAAGGTTTTTTCTGAAGAACAGCAGGAAGTTTAACTGTTCAGGAGAAGACTCATGAACAACTATCACAAAAAACAAACCAAAAAAAAACAAACCCACACACAGCTGTGAATAACAACACAGTATTAAGAATAAAGCGTATGTTAACTTATGAACAGGGTCAGTTTTATAAATTCAACTATTATTTTCTCTTGTGGACTATATGTAAACGTCTTTTATATGAAATATCTTATTAATATCAGTACTAAATAAAAAATATGCATTTTGTACGATCCCTCTTATTTTGGTAAAAAAAACTAACATATTGCAGATTCTGCAAGGTGTATGTAAACTTTTGACCTCAACTGTATGTACCTTCATCTGTTCCAGGGGGGAAAAACAGAACACTCTTTTAGCGCCACTCAGTGGACATTTCGCATCAAATATGTCACGAAAGCACATGACGCTACATATTTCGCGTCTTGCGAAAAAGTTCCCACAGGTCTGTTTTCATCATGAGATCAGGTTGGCTATGAAATATAGCGCTTGCCCTCGTTTTCCGTGCGACTGGGATTTTTAAAATTCTTTTTTTAAAGAGATATAAGACATGAATCAAACCAACCAGCTGTGAGGTGATACAAACCATTATAACCTTTTATTTGCTGTAAAACCATGATTTCGAAATCAGACGAAAACACAAAGGTTCGACTACTGAGTTAATGGCTTTAATGAGGGAATCAACTATAATCCCATAAAGCATTGTGGATAACAAATTAATAAGAATGGAGAAATATAAAATGATTAACAAAGTTGTTGATAAAATAGGACATCAATAAAGCAGTCCATGTGACGACAGTGGTTCAACTGCAATGTTATGAAGCTTTGAGAATACTTTTTGTGCACAAAGAAAACAAAAATAATGACTTTATTTAATAATTTCTTCCGTGTCAGTTGACACGCATTCACACCACTGTTTATCAAATAAGCCACAGCGCATCCGGGGTATACGATGAACACTGATGGGGAAGAGAAGAAATTGTTAAAGTTGTTATTTTGTTTTCTCGTCGCTTTATAACATTAAGGTTAAACCACTGATGTCACACTATTTTAACAATGTCCTTACTACCTTTCTGGCCCTTGAACATGGTAGTTGTGTTGCTGTCTATGCAGGGTTAGAAAGTTCTCGGATTTCATCAAAAATATCTTAATTTGTATTCTGAAGATGAACGAAAGTCTTACAGGTTTAGAACGACATGAGGGTGAATAATTAATGACAGAATTTTCTTTTTTGGGTGAACTAACCTTTTAAATGCAAGTGTAGCATATTTTTCGAGAATATTTTCTTTCTGCATCGCCTCAGCGAATGTTTTGCAGGTTAAAGCGAAAGCACTAATCCTTGAAAAAAGAACCTTTTTAAGCCTAATAATGACTTTCTTCGGTGCACAGATTTTGTCCTTTGTAAGCAACTCTCTCTCTGACATATACAAGATCTTACTCTCATTCTGTGTTCTTTTGCCTGCACTCGTTTTTTTCCTCAGACATCTAGCGTTTATCAGTCCAGTGCAAACCGACCCAAGTCATATTCTTTCGGAACTGAGAAGGTCATAAGACACTCGCTCTCCCTTAGAAAAACAGCATGTTTTGAGACGAGATGACTAAGATAGTGTGAAGTATTTTCCTCTACTTTGAAAATAGGAATATTGTCTCTTTTATGTCCTGTGAAAATGAGATGTCCTCTCTATGGCTCTCTGAATCTGCATGCAGTCTAGAAAGTGTCTGTGCTCTGACGCCAAACACAACAGCCTATCGTGATGTAAATCGCATGAGGTGACAGAGGCAAAGGAAGACGCATGTCTGAGCTGTCAGGGCCAGACATTTCCATTAATAGCCTGTCGGGGTGCCTTGTATTCACGGGGAAAGTCTCCAAAAAGATGGAAATGAAAGATTTCCCTATCTGAAATACCGCTTGGCCTTTTACAACGACTCTATAAATGTAACTGAACGCTATGGTGATGTGTTGCAAAGAGCGGGGTAAGATGAGACATTTAGGAAGGAACTACAACCTATGCACACCCCTGTGAGACCTACTCAGGTAGAGGGTTATAAACTTCTGGTCAACACCAGAACGTGTGTTTGGCTTGTTAAAGTCACTTGTGAAAAATAGCAAGTGCTTATGCAAGTCTCAAGCACTTTATCATGCTAGAAACAATCTTAAAATGGCCGAAAACGACAGAACTGGGTCCGCAGGTGGTGTGTAAAATAGGTGAACTCTGGGAAAGGTATCCTCATTTTGGCTGGAATTAATATAATGACTTTATCAGTATGATTCCCTTGCCGCTAACGCATTATTTTTTTTT
>JAHKKF010499841.1:0-15594 GCA_019740295.1 Labeo calbasu
GGGTTCAAACAAGGGACTATAAACAACAATTACTAAACAAAAAAGAAACAAACAAAGCTGTGGATCATTTAGGTAACAACACAGTATTCACAATCAAGCGTATGTAAACTTTTGAATGGGGTCTTTTTTTATAAATTCAACTATTATTTTCTCTTGTGGACTATATGTGAACGTCTTTTAAGTGAAATATCTTATTCAGGTCAGTACTAAATAAAAAAAAAAACATGCATTTTGTATGATCCCTCTTATTTTGGTAAAATATTTAGCATTTTGCAGATTCTACAAGGTGTATGTAAACTTTTGACCTCAACTGTACATTTTGGATGGCCTGACGGGAAGTAAATACTGATCAAAAAGTGACAATTTAACTTCAAGATTAATTGACAATTAATAAATATTTTCTACTCTTCCACAGGAATCTTCATAGACAAAATTAGTGACTACAGTGCTGGTTTTCTGATGGCAGGTGTGGCTCTTCTGGTCTCCGCCCTCTTTTTGCTTGTATTACAGCAGATGAACAAAAAAGGGACGGAAAAGGGAAAAGACGTCAACTTGGAGAACGGGGAAAAGACATGAGGATCTGAAACACAGGAATTCTGGTTACAGAAAAAGTTAGTAAAAGGAGGCGCTAGCATATAGTGCAGTGTTTCACCACAAATGCAGCCATGATAATAATTAGAGATGACTGTCATAGGTGTAAACTGACAACATGGCCTCATCATGCTGACATGCACTGTCTGTTCATTCCTGAAGGAAACTCTTTTAATGACGCTGAGTGAACAGACATTTCCCACCTAAATGAAGCATTTGATGGATTCTGGGAAGTCATCTTAGCCCTGTAATGATGCCATTGCAAGCAATATTTCATTAGATCTATTGCTCTGGAAAATGGGCACTGCCTTAATGGACTAATGGAAGCTGATTCAGTTTAGCTACAGCCAAAGATGATCACATGCAGTCAAGAACAATACTACAATTTCTTGAGTATGACAATAAGTAATATGTCTATCTAAAATTACACAAATTGAAATGTGGGTTTAAAACATGAATTTATTCAAAGTCCCATACGCTGGCCTGGATGTCAAATACATTTCAGAGTTTTAGAAAACATTCTCATTTATCGCCCTCTAAAGGTAAGAAAATAGAATTGCAGGACGGATTTCAACAGCGAAACTGTTCTAAATGCACTTTTTTCCTCAATTATTTTTTTACTCATTAAACTTAATAAATTAAGGCAGCCTAATAAAAGTTGTTTATTTTACATGGAGCAACTGTCACATCAATCAGTGCAACACAAAAGTTACTGAGTGCGCATTCAAACAAGAAAAAGCTATTAAAGTGCATTTTGTTTTGCAAAAAACATTTTACAATAGCTTAATCTTGGATCTGTGGGAGATAAATGTCTTTCCGAAGGCATAGACTAAAAACACAGCCACATCCTGCTGAAGAAAAGCACGCGATAGATAGCAGTGTCTAGATCTTTCCTGTTTATACTGCGTGATGAAACAGTAACCGTTCAAAGCCAAACTGTCTTTATAAGATATCAAAGCATATTTCTCATCTCTCGTCTCTTCACAATAATCTGTTCCCAACATCTGCACTTTGATGTGTTTTATGCATGCTGGTCTGTGTGTATGACAGATAAATGGCTTTCCAAACTGGGAAAAAAAATGAAGATAACAGAAATAAAATTTAATGTTTGTTACTTCCCATGAATCTGAGAAAGCAAACATTATGCTACACAATAATAGTGTTCAATGGCATACAAAAGAAAAACTCTTCACATTTCAGCCAGTTCACAAGTTTTTTTTTTACTGTAACATGCAAGTATTGATAGTAAACTAAACACAAATTTTATCGAGTTTTTAGTGTTATTTATATACTAGTATTTATTAGTTTTTTTTGAATGAGCTTTTATTTTTTTTAGTAATTTTATAATGCACTTTTGCAATTTTTACTAAGCTTCAATTTTTGTAACTTTAGTTTTAGGAATTAGTACTTCAATTTTAATCTATATATATATATATATATATATATATATCTTTCAGTTTTATGAATTTTTTGTGTTATTTTATGTATGATTTTAGTATTATATTTATTAATTTTTAGTTTAGTTTTAGTCAGCAGATCTTATTTTATCTTTTGTTAATATTTTTTATTTATCGTTTTATATAATTTTATTATAATTGACATTTTATACTGTAGTAGGAGTTATCATTTCACACAGAAACTCAACAGAGGCTGTTATATATCGTTTTTGACACTTGGTCCCATCAGTAAATCCCAAAGAGAAGAAGAAATAATGCTGTAATGAGAGAAAATAGGGCTCACGCTGTCTTCCTGTGACCTGAGCCATCCTTTCTTTTAAACAAGGTTGAGGCGATGAGTCCTTTGAAGTCTGTAATTGGAAACAGTTGATGGAGTTAAGTGGAATAACGGATCCCAGATCCGTTTCTTCAGCCGTATCTCTCTCCACCCATAAAACCGGGCCTCTTAACTTTGACCTTGGTGTAGTCCATGTCAGGCAGTAAGCCCAGAAACAGACGACCAGAATGATGCATGATGGCAACATTCAGTGAAGCCTCAGGATGAAAACTGAATTAGGCTCAATCTAATAATAAAGACAAGAGGAAAACTACCTAAGAAATTGGACAGCAATGACAACAAATTGGAAATCTGCTTGTCCCTGAAGAGAGCATTCAAAGTGGCAGAACACCTGATTAATGTGGCAGCTCTTTGAAAAGTAAGAAGCGATAATAGGCAGAGACTATGTGCAGACTCAGCAAATATAACCTTTCAGTAGTGAAAGCAAAGACAGACAGACCACTTTTTCTCAAGAAGACCCAAAAGCATTGTATACCAATCGACTTGGGCTTACAGTACTTTTAGGAAATGCAGCCCTGGGTATTATTGCACCAGAAAGTACAGACTGTGCTCTTTCTACACCAGACAATGAGGTAAAACTAGAATAAACTCATTAGATAATAAAACATTAAAACAAGTGGCATCTACAAACAAATTAAGCCAAGGTTCCATGGTTTTTAGCAGATTTAGAGCTGGGTAAATATATATACATATTATAGATTTCTCGATTTTAATCGATTCTCATTATTCTCGTATTGATTCTTAAATCCCAAGAATCGATTAGTCTGGCCTGTTTTCAGTTATTAAGGAACGTTTTATCGCACTTCCCATCCAATAAATCGCAATATGCTTTGTTGCTTTTGATATGAAGTAAAAATTCTCAGATTTAAGATTTTGTCCATTTTATTATAATACTCAAAGAATAAATACCGTTCTGGCGCTGTTTAATGTGGAGTATCAGATCGCTGTAGCGCCTCGAGAAGCGGCAGGTGAACTGATCATCTCCGCCTTAATACTAGTTTCAGAACAAAATAAACATGAATAAACGTCCGAAGATATGTTAAAAGAAAGAATACAACTTACCGAAATCCGTATCCTGTCTCATGTAATCGCTCAATCAGTGTTTCAACCGCATAAAGACGTCGATAGCTTGTAAACAATGTCACGTGACGTCACCTTTACCTCAGAAACATTCTGTGACCGTAAACTCGTACGTCCGCTAGAAAAATGAATTTTGCTAAATATATACACCATATAACATACTCACTATATTTTTTACTGTTCTTCAGTATTTAAGTTCGAATAAATCCGTCAAGTTTTTATGACAGACATTTGTATGTTCATATTTTAAAAAGCAAATTCGAGCAAAATCGAGTAGAACGTAATTTGAAGTTAAAGTTAACTTTTAGTTTAGTTTACTATTATAATTTTAACCTTTAATATTATAGTAATGTAGTACCAACTGACTCTCATGTATATTTTACAGCATTAGAGATTTTTTTTTCATGTCCTTCTGTACATAATATATATCCAAAATAACCGATATTGAATTAAATCCGATTCAAATCGAATCGCAAGCTTGAAAAGCATAATCGAATCGAAAACCTAGCTCTAATATTCTCACTCTCATGTCGTTCAAAACCTGTATCATTATCCTAATGATTTTTGGCATAAAAGAAAAATTGATCATTTTGACCCATACAATGTATTGTTGGCTATTTTTACAAATATACCCATGCTGCTTAAGACTGGTTTTGTGGTCCAGGATCACATATAGATAAAAGAAACACACATTTCTCAAAATATATATTCCTTGTTTTACAGAAGAAAGAAGGTCATACAGGTTTGGAATGAGTAAAAAATGACAAAGTTTTTATTTTTGGCCGAACTGTCCCTTTAAGTGTGGCTTTTGAGGCCACATTCATGGATTACCATGCCATTTAACCTTCAGCGTTTGAAGTTTCATAAAAAGTTCTATCAGTGGGATATGTATTATGAATGAAAAAGATGCACTATGCAGTGAGGCCAGACAAAGGAGACATACTGCTTACAGAGAGAGTGAACTTCAAAGCAGCGAGGAATCAAAGTTGGAGAAGAAAAATCTGGAAAGCTGGAGGGATTATACTGGATAATACCCAAGAGGTGTAGTTCTTCTCCTGTACCTTTCTCTTACTCTCTCTTTCTCTCATTTTCTCCCATTTTGGGTGGGCCTAATGGGGTCAAATGAGCAGGGCTGTCCTAAACAAGAGTGATAGGAACAGCTGTGGAAAAGTTGGTATGAACCTATGAGACTGTTGTGACTCTAATATGGAGTTATCCAAAGAAAATTCAGTTTTTGGTATATAAAAATTTGAATAATTGTGCTAGAACTGGTTGGAAGTTTCAGAGAATTGTGTAACATTTGAGTGCCTGACAAGTGCTTGACAACAGACACTCAAGCCCACATTGCCTACATGCACCTACATGTGAGAATCAAAGGTATTTCTTTCAAAGGAAGAGACATAAAACGAGAAAACAGAACTTTGTGCACATCATAGCATTTTTTCTTGCAGATTTATTGTCTTTCTTTCCGGAGCATGGTGAGGTCGGACCCCTATTCTTTTATCCACACATAAATCATGAAAGCTTATTTCCACAATACACCAATCATGTTGTACAGATAATAAAAGGGAACAACCCCACAAAAATGGGCAATTTTCAGGACGAGCAACATTAGAGCACAGAAACATGCTCAGGTTTTTTTCATACATCGGATTGAATTTTATGGTCATGTAATTCACGTTTATTCAACAGATGCTGAGAAAGCTGTGTTTCTGGTCTAGTCTTTGCAGATCGTAGCTTCAGCAGTTTGGAGACTGATCGAATCAGAGCTGCACAAAAATCGTAGATCAAAGGATTCAAAGCAGCTGTGCGTCAGATGACACATGTGCATTCACTTCATTTATTGCAGTCCTGCCATACAGGTGTTTTCATGCTGATTTTTTGATTAGTCATTCCTTCTTACATTTGTTATTAATTTATCCGTTAGGTTTTATGCATTTGAGTGAAAAAACAGGACCCATGTACTATAGCTAATAATTGCGAATGAAATGGTTGAATAAAGTCTTTATTTTTTGTTTTCTTTTCAAACAAAAAGTATTCTTATAGCTTCAGAACATTATGGTTGAACCACTGATGTCACATGGACAATTTTATTGATGTCCTTACTACCTTTCTGGACCTTGAACGTGTCAGTTGTGTTGCTGTCTATGCAGGGTCAGAAAGCTCTCAGTTTTTATTAAAAAATACCTTAATTTGTGTTCTGAAGATGAACAAAGATCTTACAGGTTTGGACTGACATGAGTGAGTGATAATGACAGAATTTTCATTTTTGAGTGAACTATCCCTTTAACTAGACGAATCTGTTTGAATTAATTAATAAATAGGGCAAAACCACACTTGAAACAGAAAAAAAAACAGCTAAAACCACCCTAAGCTGGTGGGATGGTTTTAGCTGGTCAGCAGGCTGGTTTTAGAGGGGTTTTGGCCCCTTCCTTAGCTGGCCAGGCTGGTCTTAGCTACTTAAACCAAGACCAGCCAACCATCTTAGGTGGGTTTTAGCTTTTTTTTTTCCTTCAGGGACATTATGAAAATTTGGACTACCTTGCTTCAAGTTTCAAGCTGCATATTCTTATTTGCAAATTTGTTGTGCCAGTGACTGGACAAATGCAGCACGTGTTTACATAAGAGCTCTTGCACACCCAAACTATACTGTCAAGTTTTCCCTAATTGGACTTCTCGGTGAACTACAAAGGTAAGAATAACAGTCCCTTCTTCACTGCAATTCACGCGTTTTAATTTTATCGAAGCCAAATGTTTAAAAAACGTGAATTTCAATGCGTCAAGAACACGTTAAATATGCGTATTGTTGTTTGCGCATATTTTACGCGCTGATTCTTCACGTGTCAACACCATATATTTTAACGCGTGAAATACGCATATTTTTTCCGTGTTGTTGATGTGCTGAAATTCATGTATTTTTTGCCTTTCATATCCGTCACAATCTGACATTTTCCCCCACAAACGCTAAAATAACTGTTCATACAACGCGCGGTGTTTCCGTGACTTTCCAACACGTGAATATGCATTTAAAAGCAACATTCTAATTTTAATAGCGCAAACTTCAAAATAGCTAGAAATAGTTCGAATTGTGAGGTAAAAGGCTGTAATTATCTCTTTTAACAAGCTTCCGGTAACTTACCTTTACCCTATATATATAATTAAGCAAATAAAGTTACCTATTACCTGGGATATGATTAAATTTCCTAAATCATTTTTTTCATACATGTAGCCTATTTCTTTTAAAGCCTGAAATATTTACAGGTGTCTTCATCCAGTAAAACAGAGCGGCGTTAAAGGTTAAAATGGACTTGGCATTCCTTCGTTTTTTTCCCAGCCCCTGCAGCAGGGGTACAGAAGGGTACAGAGAGTGTGGGGCTGGAGGTGGGATGTCCTACTTTAGGAGGGAACGTGAATTTTCAAAGACTGGTGGCCCCTTCCTCAGAATTCACCACATGCTTTCATTCTTTCTGCTTGTTCAGTCTGTCTTATCCCATGAATATGACCACGCACATTCACAGATTGCAGGAAAACCTCAGGATAATGGTGCTAGGAATAACTTTTTTCTTTAAAAAACAGCAAATGTGAAATGAGATTTTCCACAGTTCTTTTTTCCTTTTACTTCACAGATGTATTTTCTAGATGAAGACCCTTTTTCAGGTTTGTCATAAAATTATTTGATAAAGATGCCCAGCCAAAGAAAGTGTAAGAAAGTTTAATTCCCCAACTTTGTCTTTTCGTCCTCCTCTTTCCCTCCCTCTCTTCTCATTCCCTCCCTCCCTCTCTCTCTCTCAGAGTAACCATGTGCTTTTCGTGTCAGTAGACACATTTAACCCTCTCCTCAGAATAACCGATGCATAGACAGCTGTCTTTTTTCTCTTTTTCTTTGACTTCTCCTCTCACTTCTCCTTTTGTACTGTCTTTGTGTTTTTTTCCACAGCTTTTGTCATCTTTATGGCTTTAGAAACTCTCCTGTAGAGGAATTTATGTAACTGCAACAGGACAGAGACACCTTAAGAATACATATACATGCTGGAGGAAGCCGCAACATAAGCACTTTCAACAGGACCAACTTAGGAAGTCTGAGGATTACAGGAAGAAAAGAAGAAGGACCATGCCGGGCTGTCAGATCTGGACTGGGTTTGTGCCGGTATTGCTGATCTGTTGCTTTCTGCTGTTGGCATCTGGTTCAAGGAATGCACGCATGATCAGGAAGAGGGGACTCAGCCATAAGGTAAGGATTCAATGCATGTGTGTGCGTTTGTTGGACACTAGAGGCCTCTTAGGCTCAGCAAGACTTTTATTTGCAAGGCTTATTGCACTTATGTGATCAAAAACACAGTAATTACTACAATTTAAAATACCTGAGCGATTTTCAGCATCATTACTCCAGTCTTCAGTGTCACTTGATCCTTCAGAAATCATTCTAATATGCTGATTTGCTTAAGAAACGTTCATTATTATTATTAAAAAAAAATGTTGATGAAACCATGAGATGCTTTTCTTTAGGATTCATTAATGAATATAAAGTTCAAAATAACAGCATTTATTTAAAGCAGAATTCTTTTGCAACATTATAAATGCCTTTGCTGTCAGTTTTAAACTGTTTAATGTATGTTTATTGAATAAAAGTAATCATTTTAGGACTGTCAAAAACAATTATTTTGCTCGAGTAATCTGACGATTAATGATGTAATTATAAATATTTTTTAGGATAATTAAAATAGACCTAAGCAAAAATAGCCTTTAAAATGATTTAATATACATATATAATAGCAATGAAGCAATAATAATTGGTTCAAATAAAGTGTCTAAAGCGAGTAATCATATGGTTTTATTGAACAATACTGAAAATGCATAATATATTATAAACAATAGAACTAACATGCATTTTGCATTATATCAAAGACCTCCAGAGGGCGCCAACGGCCTGACGATTGTTTTTACACTTTACAGCACGAACTAATCCTTATTTTTAATATTGACTAAACAACATTTAATTCAAATGTCCACTTAATCTTTAATATTCCGCCATTTCTTTATGACAGAAATGCTAAGACCACTATAATTTCTTGAATATGTGGATTACGAAATGTGTAAACTCAAGAGTGTGGGTTTGAGCTTTTATTTTGAAATCGCGATATTGTCCTGTGTTGCAGTGGTGGGAAGTTCGGATCATTTTACCGACTCGGACCTTTGAGTCTCGTTCAGCAAAATGAACGAATCTTTTTTCGAGTCATTTCGTTCATTTTAGCAAAATATAATTAAAATGTTACGTGTTACTTCCCTAACACATCTACTGCTTACACAAACGTTGATCACACTACAAACAAGACACAACTATAATGCTATAAGAAACAGAAAAGATTAATTCATTGTTTACCTGGGGGTTTAGTCTATGATTAGCTCACCTCACCTCTTATCTGACAAGTTTTCGGGTTCGAGTCGTTCGTTCATCACGTTACAGGCCCATAAGATGAACGAATGACTCTAAAAACCCGAGGACTCGAAACAGGTGAACTAATTCCAGTACACCTAATAGGATGTTGCGCATGCGCGACTGAATGAATCACTCCCCGAGACGAGTCGTTCGCCCCGAGTCACATGAAAGATTCGTTCAAAATGAACAAATCGTTCAAGAACGACCCATTTCTACTGTGTCGGCGTATGTATTAAATAATGTAAATAAATAAAGTGGATATTAAACCCGAAGCGCATATATTTATTTAGTGGAATCGTACCATTTGTAAATTCACAATAGCATTAAGCATTATTATTTTTTAATATATCATGCTGCCTTAGTGGAATGTGCCACTTCCGGTATTTTGATTTTTTTTTTTTTTTTTTTTTTAAATACAGTCCTCAAATTGAACCGAGGAATCGTGACAGCCCTAATTCATTTCTTTAATAAAAATGTTGAATTTTAGTGTATAGTGTTTTTAAATTACATACTACAGTGGTACCATAATAGAGTCAGCCATATTGGTGGCACTGAATGTAAACAATGCTACTGAACCTAATGAAACTCACATATTTTGTTGATTATTGCTACTGAAAATGGTCAATTATTGTCATGTTTTGGGCTGACTAAATGGTTAGACCGGGAAAAAACACTTGGAGTACTATAGATTGCCAAAAGGTATAACAAATCAAGGAGTAGAGTGCAAAAAACTGTCTGAGGAACAAAAGGCATTTTTGGTTGGCCAAACTGAACCAGGATTTCCAGGGCAAGAATCTTGACAACATTCGTGTTTGTTCTTATCATTTCCAGTCAGGTAGGTTAAATATTAGACTAATATCTTAATTAATACTGCTTGTACTTATCTTTACCACCTATTAACTTTAGTTTGTCAAAATATTGTGCTTTTTCCTGCTTAAGTCCTTCTCTATATGATTTAGCAGCTTCCACATGTTTTTCCGTGGTTTAGACAGCATAAATTAGCAGAGCAATGTATTCAGTAGTACATTAACCACACAATCCATGCTGTTGTTTACATCCAAGTATCACCAGTATGGCTGTGCATCTGACCCTCTATATTCTGATCATGGTACTCCATATTAGAATATGATGTTATGTTTTGTATCTAGTTTTAAAAGATTTTAATTTCAAACTAGACTGCAAATATGCTATGAAGTATGCAGGTATGCACTCTAATATGATATCTCATGTACACTTGAGCAGGAAAATGGTCATACCATGGCACTCTTTGGCCCTTTGTTGTTAGTGAAGGCAGTGTTGGCAGAGATTGGCATCTGTGAGTCTTTAAAAGGGTTTTAGGTCCATTATACAGTGAAAAAAAACGTAATGAATACACTGTGTCTCTGTGACTCCAGTGGAGTTGCTTTGGTTACGGTTGAATACTCAGATGTATGTAGTGTGTAATGTGTGTGTGTGTGCAACAGAAGCAGAGGGATTTCAGGCGGGAAGTTTGTGGGCCTCAGCTCATTAGTCCTGATAAGCCTAGGTTTGATTGATAACAATTAACAAAAGATGGCAAGATGGAATTCGCACCGGATGGATAACCCTTCCCAACTGACTGAATTCCAGCGTCATTCTAGATTGACAAGATTTACAAACGGATCCATTCGCATGCCACAGGAAATAAACCGTGCCCAAAGTAACCCCCTTGTTACACACACATTTTTTTGTCCTTAAAAGTCCTTTCATACTCATTCTCGTTTGATTAATTTATCTTTCCATTTGACGTTTTGACAAGTAACATCTGCTTCCATCCCTAGCTGTCCTCTCGTTCTCACTCTCTCTCTTTTTGCAGAGTCATTGGTGTGAACTGATGAAGCACGGACAGACACACAGTACAGTGCTGTTATAGCAATAAATCATAATTAGGTTCACATTCAGGGTAATTGAGATCATTCCACTGATGTGACCTCTCTAAGAAAACCAGCAATAAGGGGCTCAGAGAAGTGGGTGAGATGTGCCTCACATTCAGGGTTTTGTAATATAGTATTGTTGGGGGAGAGAGAAAGTGGGTTTGCGCCAGCATTCTGCTAAGCTGGATTTTCTGGGTGGGCGTGAAGCGGTCCAAAAGCCACCCTGGTCCAACTGGCTCCCAGCTCACTCGTGACTGCAAACCATGGACTGTTTGTTCTTTCAAAGCATTTTTGTTTGGTAAAAATGTTCATGGCTGAGCATTTCAGGCTTTCTGAATCTCCGAATCAGAATGTAATCAATCCATGAAATTTTTTCATAGGGTTTGCATTGCTAAAGTAAAATAGTGTGGTTTAAAGCTGAATATTTTGCATTGATCTAAATGCTAATATGGATAGTCTGGTCTCTGGGTCACATGTGAAGGCATGTGACGGGTCATCTCAGCTCAGCTCAACCCTCACAGCTCCATCAATCTCGGAGCATAGCGATGATTAACAGGCCAAGGGAGAACGCTTTAAAAGCTGACAGAGATGATGACAGATGTTTTAGAGCTACTTGTCAACAACCCCCTGAGGTGATGTGAAGTGTCTGTCATCCTCGTTCAGGCTCTATTTGCTCATAGTAGGCTCTAAATCAAGAGTGCAGTATCTGCTTTCATGGCAGGTTATTTCAAACTGGATGGAGTATGTTAATGTTTTGAACCGTAAATAACTTTATAAGATATTAAACATTCATTTGCAGCTTAAATGATTCAGTTAGCACCCTGGGAACTTATGAGAAACTTCTTATTATCCAGTATTAAATAAAGCAGTTTGGAAGCCATATAGGAAGTCGATATCTTTGTAAGTGTATTAGTATTAAGGGTGTGCGATAATGAGCAAAAATTATATCTTAATATTTTCTGGAATTTTGTCGATAACGATAATTAAATGATATTTTGCTGGGCCTGTTATTGTGTTTGTATTTTGGCAAGTTTAGGACTGCTGTGGACAGCTGACTCCCAAAGCTTTTGATATTCTTCATATTCTGAATTTAACAAAATTAACTTTTCCAATAAGTTTAATAAAGCAATAAGTCCCCTTAGCTATTATAAATTCACTGTAAACCACGGCTTCACTGGGCTTATTGCTTTTATAAAATGGTATTTCATATACGTAGTAAGGTTTCACTAAATAAAACAGAGCAAATAAAGTGTAATGATGTTAATAAAAACAGTATTCTTCCACCAAACAATGAAACAGTTGTGGTTGCAACAAAGTGGTTGCCAAGCAACACACAGAAGTAAACAAAGGTGTATGTTTGTAGAGTAATTTACAACAGCTTAACGGCTCAACCAATCAGAATCAAGCATTTTTACTTTCATAAGGCCAATTTTTGTGTAACCTTGTAAAATATATGCATCATCTTTTGTGTCAAATTCTTAAATTTAGTAAATAAATTTAAATAGTAAGACACTATTGGGCTGTTAACAATCAGATATCTAGAATCAGTAATATCTAGAAAATTTGCCGAATCTGCATCTGAAGTGGTGTTTAGATGCATATACACAGACTATTTAATGTAGGACGTGAATGCAGTGAACCTGCAGTTACAAATGCGTAAATAATGTTTTGATGTTTTAAAAACAGAATGTTTAATAGTGATATTTAAAATGATTTGGGAAAAAAAAGAGAGGAGCTGCTTTAAATATAAACCTAAAAATCGCCAGTTGGCAAATCACTGAATGAGTCATTGATTTAACCAATTCATTCAAACGGCTGATTGATTCAGTAACGAAACACCATCGTGAGTGTGTGTTGCTCAGAGACGTAAAACAATTCTGCTGTGGCTTTGTTTGAAACGATTTTCGTTGATGAAATAGAGCAAAGACAGGAGCTTTTGTCTAGAATGTACGGTAAGTCCATTAATATTGACTTTTTTGGACTGTTTTATGAAATCGTACTGCTATTTGGGAAAAAACAGTACTCTTTGTGTGATATTAACTATATGCTACCAGTCAAAAGTTTTTGATGTTTTTAAAAGAAGTTTTAAAGAAGCCAGTGTTTATTTGATCCAAAGTACAGCAAACAAACAGTAACATTTTGAAATATTTTTGCTATTTAAAATAGCTATTTTCTATTTGAATATATTTTAAAATGTAATTTATTTCTGTGATCAAAGATAAATTTTCTTCAGTCTTCAGTGTCACATGATCCTTCAGAAATCATTCTAATATACTGATTTGCTGTTCAAGAAACATTTATTATTATTATTATTATTATTATCATCATCATCATCATCATCATCAATATTTAAAACAGCTGAGTACATTTTTTAGCATTCTTTGATGAATACAAAGATCTAAAGAACATCATTTATCTGAAATAAAAAGCTTTTGTGAAAAAACTTGGAGTTGGTCTAATTTTGTTTTTTAATTATGAGGAATTATAGAAATTAATACTTTTATTTAGCAAGGCTGCTTTAAATTGATCAAAAGTGATGATAAAGACATTTAAAATTTGATGATAAAGTGATGATAAAGAAATTTAAAAGTTACAACAGATTTCTATTTCAAATAAATGCTGTTCTTTCATTAAAAAAAACCCTGAAACAATTCTACTCAGTTGTTTTCAACATAATAATAATCATAATAATAAATGTTTTTTGAGCAGCAAATCAGAATATTAGTATGATTCCTGAAGGATCATGTGACTGGAGTAATGATGCTAAAATTCAGCTTTGAAATCACAGGATTAAATTACATTCAAAAATATATTCAAATAGAAAACAGTTATTTTAAAGAGTAAAAATATTTCAAAATTGTACTGTTTTTGCTGTAATGTGGATCAAATAAATGCAGGCTTGGTGAGCCGAAGAGACTTCTTTAAAAAAACATACCAAAAAAGACTTTTGACTGGTAGTGTATATATAACTTCTTTCAAAAAACATAAAAATCTTACAAACTGAACCTTTGAATGGTAGTATATAATTAATAAAACTACAAAACACAATCATTTATATAACCAAGAAAAAACATGTTATAATAACACACATCAATCGCTGTAAAGCTTTGTGTGTGATTAAATTATGACCCAAAGTACAAATTAAAAAAAAAAAAATACAGTATAAGTTTCTAAAGAAGCATTTGACTGTTGTGGTGTTTCAACTCTAGCTAAACAAAATGAGTTCAAACAAAAGCAGTTGAACAGCAGTCATGTGTTCTGTTACAGAGAGAGTTCAACAGTAATCCCAGTCAGCTGAGGAGACCTTGTTTAACTCCACATAGAAATAGTAGAAAAGGTTTCCTGTGGTGCTAATATTTGAAGCAAGGTATGTTTAGCTGTTATGTGCATTTCTAAGTCCAAAACAAAAGGGCTGCTACATTTCCTCAAAGAGGTTAGGGATTACCAGAGTTTATCAGGAAAAGAGGTGAAACACTGAAACAAGTGACCTTCACCCTGCCCCTCATCAAGCTTTCTGTTCCCATCTTCAGATCTGCCAATCATCTACAGGTCCCGTCCTACTCACTCCACTCAGTTCAGACTGAGCCAAGCCACCGAAGCACCTAAGAAGCTGTAAAATACCCAGAACTCGGCAGGAAATGAACGTGCAGACGTCTAGACTTAAATCACAGCTCGCTGGTGGAACTTAGAGAGAGAGAGGGGAAAGGGGGCTATTTAGTTTTCCTCTCGTAATTATCTTAATGATTGCTTGGACGACCACACTACAGAGTGCTAAGTATGTCAACATGTATTTAGTTCAAATCTTATTGTCCATACTAATAGGGGCCTCAAGTCAGTGAACCTGAAGGATGTAGAGCAGCAACAGGGTGGAGCATTTAAATCGAAAATGAAGGATATTTTGTGGCTCCTTGGAGGGTGAGGGAGTGTAATTTTGCAGAGCTTAACCCGGCACTGGTGACGTTAAAATAATAGGCTGCACTGCAGACGACATGAAAGAAAAAATGAGTAAAATCCAGTATATTTCGGGTCCACACTCAATGACTGTCACTGTATAGATCTCATTTACAATATCTTGCATACATTTGTGTTAAAACACTGTAAAAGCAGCATCAAACAGTAGAAAGTTTCTGTGCTGGCAAGACTGGAACAAACTCTTATATAAGCAACTGATATCTTCTAAGCAGGGACAGAGGATCTGAGAGAGATAAGCAGAAAGACATATACACCACATCATCAGGAGACCTATTCCAGACAGGAAGAGCACACTACCACTTCCTCTCTGCCTCATCCAGAGACACTTGGGAAAATATAATCTGTACGTTAAAATAAGCAAAGTCTTAAGCTAAGACTGATCTTAACAGTCGCTGATATTTTTACTGTCAGCACTAGTAAAACAGTATGCTGAATTACTGTCATGCTAATGCCAGTCATAAATCATAAAATAACGATTTAAACTTAAAGATTTAAAAACCCAGGTCTGACAGATCATTGCTGTTACGCAACTGATACATTCACAAGACTAATATTACAAAAACTATTTCAAATAAATGGCTAAATGCATTAATGTGAATGTAAGCACAACTGTTTTTAAAGGGGTTATCGGATGCCCATTTTCCACAAGTTGATATGATTCTTTAGGGTCTTAATGAAAAGTCTATAATATACTTTGGTTAAAAATTCTCAATGGTTGCGTAAAACAACACCTTTTTACCTTGTCAAAATGAGCTCTGCAAAAACCATCCTGTTCTGGTCGAGGCTGCTTTAAATGTTAATGAGCTCTGCTCGCCCCGCCCCTCTCTT
>JAHKKF010499843.1:3573-15583 GCA_019740295.1 Labeo calbasu
CTGCCATTCAAAAGTTTGGGTCAGTAAGACCCAAGTTTTTTTTTTTTTTTTTTTTAATTTTTAAAGAAGTCTCTTATGCTCGTCAAGGTTGCATTTATTTGATCAAAAATACAGAAAGAACAGTAATATTGTGAAATATTATTACAATTTAAAATAACAATGTTCTGTTGTAATATAGTTTAAAATATAATTTATTTCTGTGATCAAATGCTGAATTTTTATCAGCCATTACTCCACTCTTCAGTGTTGCATGATCCTTCAGGAAATCATTCTAAAGTGCTGATTTATTATCAGTGTTGAAAACAGTTTTTGCTGCTTAATGTTTGTTTTGGAACCTGTGATACTTTTTCAGGATACTTTGATAAATTAAAAATAAAAATAAATAAATAAATAGAATAAACAAAATGTGAAAAATAAGATGACCTGTACATCATCTTATATTTCATATAGTTGTTGACAAATATGATGCAGGGCAACACCTCCATAAATGCAGTTATGCCCTAAAATTCTAGATATTGATGCAAAAAAGCCCTTGTATGTTTTGTCTAATATTTATATATACATCACATATATCCCACAATATCACATGGGCTTCAAGAGCAAGAGAGTGCTGATTTTGTCCCGATTTATCACAAGCTTAAATGTGATTTTATACAACAGTTCAGTAAATAAGAAGTTGATACTGTGTTATGTTTTAAACACAGTATTATGTGTTTTTGCTCAATTTTGCAGAGAACTTCTTACCTTTGAAGACACAGAGTTGTTGCACGTCTCTGTTTAGTTTCTGAATGAATCTGCATTTTGAACGAATTGTGTGAATCAATGATTCAAAAGGTCATTTATAAAGAGAGCCATTTACTTAATTCCTGATTGAATCAGCCAAATTGAAATTAATGAATGAATGACTCATAAAGACATTTACCGCCACCTGCTGACAGATAAAGTTTCTTATTTAGAGTATAATTTCAGTAAAACAAATAAGAAGAATAAAAATAAAAACATTAAAGGAATAGTTCACCAAAAAAAAATTGTATTCTGTCATCATTTACTCGTTTACTCAAACCATTCTTTTGTGTAAGATGAAAGAAGGTATTTTGAAGACTGTTGGTACAAAGCTGTTTTGTTTACCAATGACTTCTATCATATGAACAAAAAATACTGAAATGTTTCTCAGATTATCTTCTTTTACCTTCCATAGTTTACGTTAGGCCATTGCAGCCTAAATGTTTATGTGTAATAAATTCTATGTTGAATCAAAGACAATGTTTCTTTTTAATGCTACAATTTGTAATGACAGCACAATGGCTTCCCACATTGACGATGATATCAGCATATTAAAATGATTTCTGAAGGATCATGTGACACTGAAGAATTGTGTAGTGGCTGATGAAAATTTGACTTTGCATGAAAGGAACAAATTATATTTTAAAGTATATTAAGATAGATATTTCACAACGTTTTTTGGGATTTTTGATCAAATAAATGCAGCCTTGGTGAGCATAAGAAACTTCTTTAAAAAGCATTTAAAATCTTACTGATCCCAAACTTTTGAACGGCACTGTGCATATATATAATATGATGACCCGAACATGTTTTATAAGATTTACCTAGATGCACACATTAGTCCTTACTCCATTTGTAAGATAACTGGTGCGGACTGTTACGTCTGGTTGTAAAAGTTAATGTTTGAATATGAGGATTGAGTTTTGATTGGGAATGTTTTTCCCCTGACCTATATTAGTTGGATGCCGACTTGAATTCCTAAAAATACTTATAAATAGTTTATTCCTAAAGCATATTGTATGGTAATCACAAATAACTGTTAAAAACAATAGAAAATGTGTTGAGAATATAGTTTATGAATGTCACAAGATGGGGATTTGCAGTCCGTTTTCTCCTTATTCTCTCGCTTGCACCCTCCCACCCACATACGCTTCTCCACACATACTCTACTGGCAGAATTGTGTCATATGCATCTGCCAAAACATCCTGGGTCGAATTCTTCTCCGTGTGCGCTCATTATATCTTTTCCTTACCCTCTTCCCCTGTTCTTTTCTAACCAATAAGAGGTGCACTTCTGTTTTTTCCACTTGCCTTTTTTCTTTCCATCTGGTTTTTCTTTGCCTGATGTTCAAAAGCTAATGTGGAAATGTCACAGTATATGAAAAGCTTAATTACTCCATTTTAAATAACATTTTAGTATTGATTTAGGACAATTTGGTGGTCAATGACATGTTTAAGGCCTATATCAGAACATTAACACTGACGTAGATACAGCTGACATAAAAGCGCCAAGGTCACAGTCGATCATTTAATTTGCAGACCGCAGCCGCAACAATTAGTATAATAGCGCAGGCGGAAAGGTGACCTGTTTATGAAAGACATATCTTTGAGTTATGATCTCAAAAGCTGTAAAACCGAAGCCGTGGATGGTTATAAAGACACGATAAACACAAGCGAGGGAATGTGGGCCGCCCGCTCGCACGCTACTCTCTTCTGCAAGCGCCGTTCTCCAGCTCTCTCCCTCTCCCCCTCCCTCGCCCGCTTTCTGCCTGCTCCCGCGTCCACGTGAGGCATGAGCACATGGCGAGCGCGAGCCCGGTGACGTCAACCGCTGTTCTGTGCTGCTAGTCCTCCCCTCCCTCTCGCCCTCAGCGTGCGCACGCCAGACACACACATGCCGACCGAAGCCGTTTAAATCTAACAATGCATCTTCGAAGCGCTGTTGCAGTACATGATGCATGCTTGTGTGAAAGTAGGTTACGCTACATTGTTTGAGTCAGTTGTTTTTTCTTGTCTGAGCCGTAGTCCTGTGAATCGTTGTAACCTAGGAGACCACTGCAAACAGAACTGGTTGTCAGTGATCAGCAGGGGTCCCTCTGTCTGTAGATTGAATTTCTTTACCAATTCTGTTTTAGATGCAGTCAAATTCTGTCTGCGGGTTTAACCAGGCACGCAGTGCTTGTTTTACGCCTACTGATTGTGGAGTATGTAACAGGGACAGCAGTGATGAATTTTCAAACAAGATGATATGAGTTACATGATTAGTTCACAGCTGCAGTGATGTACCAGCGTCATCAGTGTTGATTTATGACTGTCCGATATGGGTTTTTTTAGGAGCCGGTGCTAATGTTGATATTTTATTACATATTTTATTACGCATAATTTACTCTAGTGGTCAACCAATATATTTAATTTTCTTTTGGTGGCTGAAATGATATAATGCTTCTATACATATTATCAAACTAAATAATGATTAATGAAACATAATTGGTGAAATTAAACAACCTTTAGAGTGTTTATTCGAAACTTTATAAGTAGTGTTTATTATTCGCTGACAATGTTTTTAAAAAATTGCTTATTTACTATTGAAAAAAATATGCTTTATAAGAATGCACTTAAGTGCAAACTGAATGTAATGCTTTTGGACGATTAATCACGTCAGTTGCAATTAAAAGAAAATGTATTGTAGTTTAAATTTATACTGAATGCAGTTACCTAAAATTTCATAATTCTGTCACCTTTGAAATATGATTCAAGTTTACTGTCAGCATTTATGGTGAACTACAATATACTTTAAAGTAATTTCTTTTGAAACTTCTATGTGTTATCTACATTTGTAATTACATATTTGTAATGATGTTGAAATTTAATAAATTTAAAATGTATATTAACTTTAAATGTGATATTTTATAATTTAAGACACCACAGTTGAATTATAATTCAAGTATTTTGCATGTGCTTTAGTGTGATAAGTTTACATCTCAAAATAAGTGACCTACTTTAAAGCACAACAAAAGATTATTAAAATAATGGTATAAAATGTACTTTAAAGTATAATGATTCATTTGACATGACTACAAGAGCACTATAAAAACTAGTTTTTATTTTATTTTTTCCATATTCCGTTTTTTTTTAATTGATTTTATTTTTAATATTGCTGTATTCTGTTTTTTTGTTTGTTAGTTTTGTTTTCATTTTTCTAGACTCTGTTTTAATAGTTAAATAAAAATATGTGTAAATCAAAAATAGGGCTGCACGATAAATCGCATATGATTGTCAGGCGTGTTTAGTCAGTAAAGCCGGTACTTTGATTAGTAGTAAATCTCCATCACACGCGTTCAGCTGGAGCGGCAATTAATACACAGAGCTGTAAATCACTGACAAACTATGCAAAATCACGCTCGTAATCTACTACTAATCAAAGTACCGGCTTTACTGACTAAACACGCCTGACAATCGCATGCGATTTATCGAGCAGCCCTAATCAAAAAGCATTTCTAATTAATTAAAATCATGAAACCTACACAATTTAACAGCAATTTATTAAAAGTTTACAAAAAAATAATAAAAACATGTTTAAGGCGTTTAATTTTTTTTTTTTCAAATGCACTTTTATTTTGACCAAAATCTGTATTTTTTTAAATTAATTTTCTGATTTCCGTTTTAATTGTTTCATTAAATTTAAATAATCAAAAGCATATTATCTAACATTAATTATTATTTTATTTAATTGTTGTTGTTGTTGTTTTTTCAGAAATACTGTTGTGTATTTACATGTTTCTGGTAAATATTCCTTAAAAAATCATGTTTTAATAATTAAATATATTTCTGTCACAGTTTCTTCAAGTTAAGCCAAACTTTTATTTTGACAGGTTGCTGTGAAGATAGCTTATAGTGATAGTTTTTCTTAAAGGAAATGATAAAATGCTCATAAAGTGACTCTCAGAGCAGTTCTAGAGATTATGTACTCGTATATTGAGGGGCAGAGGCTAAACACAGCGAGCGTCAAGCGCGCTTAAGTATGTGTATAGTAAGCAAAACCACACATCTGCGCCATTCATTCACACAGAGACATGCAAAACATGCAGGTTTAAATAGTATTTTTGCAGCTTAATGACTGACTGATATCATGTCATCATATCATGTTTTGATTCAAGTACTCCTACTGACATACGTTTCATTTATTTATCCGAAACTGGGCAAATTTCATGACGTTCCTCGTTATACAGTGAAGTCCATTTTTATGACTGGATTCGGCAGTTCCGTCTTTTTTTTTTTTTTTTTTTTTTTTTTTAACTCTCTTTAAGTACACTTATGTGGCCTTTTATGTCATTAATATATTATCTGCAAGTAGGTTTTTTTTAAAAATATACTTTTAAAATGTGAAGTACACTACAAGTACACATTCTATACAATTAAGTGCAGTTATGTTGCACAAGGGCAGGCTGTCAGTAGATTTTAAAATATCTGTAAGCAATTAATGTGACTTAATTATCCAATAAGTTCAAATGGACAGATTTTGCATTATTTGTTCAAATTAATTTACTTTTATTGTAAAATATTTGTAAAATATTTTAAAAACAAAACATGCATTATCTATTGACAAGACAGTCAAAAGACTTTGCAACTGAGGTGCAATAAGTTGGGCAATAAAAAAAGTAATATTGGATGTTTAATAGCCGATTATGAATCGGTCGTATATTTAAGTATTATTGCAGCAGTATTTCATTGTTTGGATGTTTAAACGCGTTACTTGTTCGCTCTCTTTTTCAAACTACGAGTGATAAGTGAACATGAAAGAGCAGGGATGCTGTGAGCAGGTGAGGAGTGTTTTTAATCTCAAAGGTAGAGGGGCATGAAGACATGAGACGGGGGAGGGAGTGCGAGAGCCATCGGACTGTGAAACACTAGAGGTCGATGTGAGCCAATCGCATTAGCCCTTGCCTCTCTATTACACCTTCTCCTCATCACCACGTTGCTCCTTCCCTGCTCTGTTGCCTAGGAGACCATGGCGGGTTCCAGCTGTTGCCGTGGTGATATCCAGCGGGACCCGATATCTAGTCTGTAGGGATGTCTGGTCGGTTTCTTTACACACAAAAGATGGAGTGGGTTCAAAACTGTCCTGGGGTCAGTCAGGACAGGTTTTATATACGCATCAGGATTTGAGCTGATGGCTGGGGCTGATGCTTCAGTATTAGAACGTCTGCTTTATCACTAGCTGAAGTGTCACATTTTCAAGGACTATGATGACACAGTGTTGTCTTGTTGTCAAACTGATTTGTCATCTTTATTCTTGACTTGTTTCGAGTGCAGTTTGCTTCCAAAGCGTCACTTCTAGCAGTATTAAGTTCAATGTTTTGTTCACAAAAACACAGAAATTGTTCATTTTAACAGTCATTTAAGTACAGCCAAGGTTCAAAATGTAGTTTTCAAGGCATTACAAAGATAAAGAAATTAATAAATAAATAAAAGTAAATTTTATATATATATATATATATATATATATATATATATATATATAAATATAATTTTATTTATTTATTTATTTGTTTGTTTGTTTGTTTGTTTGTTTGTTTGTTTGTTTGCAGACCTACGTTTTTAACAGAAATTTAACAATTACAAGCAAGGTCCAAAACACAGTTTTCAAGGCATAATAAAAAAATGTATTATAAAAAAATTATAATATAATTGTTCATTATTTTTTTATTTATTATTATTTATTAATTTATAATTTATAATTTATAATTTATATATATATATATATATATATATATAGTTATTTTTTTTAAATAGTTATGTTTTTTCACAATATTACTGTTTTTATTTTTTATTTTATTTGTATATTAATTTATTTGTTTTAAAACAAATAAATGCATAGAATTATTGAAGTGTTCTGTGTGTTTATATTTGTATATATGGCTTATCAATATCAGCCAGAAATTTTAATATCTGTGCATCTCTACATTTAGTGCATAGCGAGTGTTTGAGTAATTTGATTTTAGTGTTAAAATAACTTTATATTTCAGCCTAATGTAATCAACTGTAAGTTCATTTCTGAGTAAAGTAAACACTGTTTTTGCTCAATTTTAATAGGGCTGGTTGTATACTGTCCATGTAGAAACCAGAAGGTGTTGGCTTGTATGCTTGTGTTGCTGTGTGTGTGTGTGTATTGGTGTTGACCTGCTGTGTGAAGGGGGTTTAGGGCCAGACAGTCCAATCTGACTAATCCTGGATCAAGCTTCACTAGGACAGACTCTCTCTCTCTGCGCCTGTGCTCTCAACCTACTGCACCAGTCGCATTCATATTCCCTTAATACTGTATCAGTGGGTTATATAATCCCAGACACGCACAAAAAACACCCTCCACTTCTGCACATCACTCTATCTTTGTGCGCGCTCACTGCTTCGCTGCTTTCTATTCTTAAGCACTCGGAAACGTGCTGTTCTACTCTATACTGCAGTTCTCTGTGACTCTACAGGACTCCTGCTAATTAGGAGCCAAAACGCCCGTGTTGTCACACAGTTTCTTTGGCAGAGCATAGGTGAGGAGGAAACTGACTGATGTGAGTGTGTCAGAGCCGTCACGTGCGCGAGGCTTGACAGACGGGATGGGGTGTGTAAATGGCTTTGCTCCGTGGACAGTTTGTTTCCTAAAATTGTATGAGCACATATGTTACACATTCTGTCACGCAGCAGTAACGCTCACGCTCGGCCAGCCTCTCTTACACACGTTTCTTGAATGCAGACGGACATACCTGCTCCACCTCAAGGGTTTAAACGTCTAAACAGTTTGTTCCCATTAGCCTGGTTTGATGTCTCGTGGTCAGCTGACTAACACAAAAAGTGGGTCAAACCATTTGCCTGCATGATGGCCACATCACTACTTTTCATCCCTCCCTTCTTATGACCTCAAACTGTTGCTCATTTTTGTGTTCGCCTTGAAGTTATTTTGACTCTTAAGGTGTGTTGCATTCAATCACAAGTGCCCTGCAAAGTGGCAAAATCACCTTAAATGAGATTCCAATCTGATGGGTGTAAACGTTCAGTTTATAGGACACGGCTAACAACGTGGGGAATAAGGGAACATTGTTTCGTCACTTCACAGGAAGTGGAGAGGAAAATTTACCCACATTACTCCAGAACTTGAAGTTGTTTGAATAAAAGAGTCAAGACTGACATTACTACTGAGTTTAATTAGTCCCAGGAGGTGTGGTTTATGCAGTTGTTCACAGATATAAAAGTGAGCGAGACATAGGAGTGTGCATTATATATTGTCTGTGATAATATTGTAATTGATGTTTTAACAATGTGCGATATGACATTATCAAGTATATCGTGAAAAAAGCAAACAAAACACACCTACAGTGTACGCATACATACTAAGTTAGGTTAAACTAGTGTGTGTAACATTACGCATTTAGAGTGCATTTTATCATTGCGTGATTCAGTCTATTATAAAGCGGTAAGCCCCAAGAAGCCGTGGTTTACAGTGAATTTATAACCGTTAACAGTGTTGGGGGTAATGCATTACACGTAACGCAGGTTCCGTAATATTATTACTTTTTCCAAGTAACTAGTAAAGTAACACATTACTTTTTAATTGACAAGAAAATATCTGAGTTACTTTTTTTAAATAAGTAATGCCAGTTACTTTTCTCCCCATTTATTAATTAAAAGCTCTCCTATCCCCATGTTGAGCGAAATCGAGTAAAATGTTAGTTCTATAATAAATGTGAACATGCACTAATTCATCTCACTCACAAAAAACAGATTCAGTATTCCTCAAAATGAATAAAAACAGTGAAATTCAACTCAGAATAGGACACAAACCTGCAATAATTAAATGTTAAACAATACAAATAAATATGCATTTAATACCATTTTATTAACCAATGTCTTTGCTGCCGACCTTCGATGATGGAATTCAACCATACTAATAAGCAAAAATACTTACTCAAAAATGACTCAAGATAATCTAACATTTGTTTTCCTTTTTTTTTGCCAACAAAAATCATTCCAAACACAACCACAGGACTGTTTTGCGTGTTAGTTAGCGAGCTAAATGCGCTAAATGCGGCTAAAGTAAACAATCTCTCAGAGCAGCAGAGAGAAGAGAGGGGCGGGGCGAGCAGAGCTCATTGGCATTTAAAGGAACAGTCCCTCAGAATGGGATGATGTTTGCAGAGCTCATTTTGACGAGGTAAAAAGGGTGCTGTTTTACATTGTTTTACATTTTACCTTTGAGAATTTTTAACCAAAGTATATTATAGACTTTTCATGAAGACCTTAAAGAATCATATCAACGTGGAAAATCCGATGACCCCTTTAAAGTATCTTTTTATTTTTAAATAATTTCAAATATCAGTATTCAACGTTATCAAAACATTTATGTATTTGTAACTGCAGGTTAAAACATTCATTGTCCCTCTGGCCTGCATTAAACGGTGTGTACATACATCTAAACGCCACTTCAGATGCAGCTTCTGTGTTTTCGCATTGCAAAGATGAATTTTGTTGGTACTGATTTCATTTGCTTGGTAACAGCGCAAATTTAAGAATTTGACTTAAAAGATGATGCACGCTTTTAGAAAAAATGGCTTTTATGACATGCCCATAAAAGGTAAAATTTAATTTAAACTTATTGGAAAAGATTAATTTCTATCACTGCTGTGAAATTCAGGAGTCAGCTGTCCACAGTAGTCCTTAAGATATAATAACACACTCCGCTAATATTGTCTATTAGTCATTATTTGACCAAATCCTAGAAAATATTGAGATATGATTTTTTTGTCAAAATTGCACACCCCTAGCGAGACTATCATGATTACAGTTAAATAACACATCAAATATAACCAAATTACATTCTTTTATGTTAAAGGGATAGTTCACCCAAAAATGACAGTTCTGTCTTTAATTACTCACCCTTGTCGTTCCAAACCTGTAAGACCTTTGTTCATCTTCGGAACACAAA
Organism: Labeo calbasu; assembly: GCA_019740295.1. Lineage (NCBI taxonomy): Eukaryota > Metazoa > Chordata > Actinopteri > Cypriniformes > Cyprinidae > Labeo > Labeo calbasu. The sequence goes on from JAHKKF010499843.1 coordinate 13,328, forward strand.
TTAAGATATTTTTGATGAAATCCAAGAGCTTTCTGACCCTGCGTAGACAGCAATGCAACTGAAATGCTCTCAAGACCCAGAAAGGTAGTAAGGACATCAATAAAATAGTCCATGTGACAACAGTCGTTCAACCGTAATGTTATGAAGCTGCAAGAATACTTTTTTTGTGCAAAGAAAACAAAAATAACTTTATTCAAGAGTTTCTTCTCTTCCGTGTCAGTCTTCGACACGCATTCACAATAGTACCACACCGCATGCATCTGATGCTGCTGATGCAGGACCCGGCATTCTGATTAAATTGTTGAATAAAGTTGTTGTTTTTGTTTCCTTTGCGTACAAAGTATTCTCATAGCTTCATAAAATTAAGGTTGAACCACTGATGTCACATGGACTATTTCAACGATGTCCTTACTACCTTTTTGGGCCTTCAGCGTGTCAGTTGCATTGCTAGTCTATGCAGTCTACCCCATACCTAAACTTAACAACTACCTTACTAACTATTAATAAGCATCAGTAAGTTTATTGAGAGAAAAGTTGTAGTTAATAGTTAATTAATAGTGAGAATTGGTCACTCAACTAAAATGCGATCGTGATTTGTATCATAAACATGAGGCCAATGTTGACTGTCAGTTGAGAGTGATCGTACATACTGGTCAGGAATGTGCATAATTTATACGTGTTTCAGCCTCATTTGCACAGAACAGCATCAGACTGCCAAGAAGACTGCCAAGTCTGACTAAAACGATAGTGACAGAGAATGGAAATAGATTTTTTAATAGCTAATGCCATTGTCTGGCTTTAAATTTTGCATAAATATTTGAAATGGAAAATGTGTATGCTCCAGCCTAGACATAAGGTAATTGTTGAGAAACAGGTTTGCTGGGCGATCAAAAAATGTGTCATATTGAAATAAGAATATGTGTTTGATTGAGCGAGGATGAGCGTTTCTGCAATGAATGGTTCCTGTGCATATTAAAGTGCAGATGATACAAAGAGTAATGTATGATGTTTCTTGCAGACTTTGAAGCGGAAAGAAAAGGAGTATGAGCACGAGATGGAGCGTTTGGCACGGGAGAAGATCGCCACTCAGCAGAGACTCGCCGAGCTGAAGAATGAGTTGAGCCAATGTATAGATATCATGGAGATTGACAGGATACTCCGACAAACTGTCCAGCCGGAAGATGATCAGGCCTCCACATCAACAGCATCAGGTACAGCACACATTTGTGAACATAAAATCATATGTGCGAGTCAGGGTCGGAAATTAACGAGAGCATGTGGCAACCAAAATAACAAAAATGCCCTATAAATTCAACAATGCATTACGGCTATCGCGGTTAAAATTAAATGAAAACTGTCAATTCACAGGATTACATTTAGATTCACCCATGCTGCATCAGATTGCTTTTATGTGCCATTTTGTGCAGCGTTGAGCCTTATAACCAATCAAATGCGTTTCTGTTGAACTTAGGAATGCATTGGCCAATCAGAGGCACTTAGATTAGTCAGCGCTGAAAACGCTGGAGATGTGGTTGAATGCGCACACTTGCGAATTCCTTTATTGTAAACAACACAGTGCAGATACGATGTTTGTCTGTGAAGCCAGAATGTGATGTGCCCAAAACGAAACAAAAACTTTTGTATTGTTTTCTATAACAATATTAGTAATTATTATTACAATATAAACAGCAGTAATCTACAATAATGATTTTTGTCACAATATTGCAGCCCTGTGAACAGCAATTTTTACATGTATAATTTAGATACAATTTTAAACAGTGTATTGTTACTGACAACAGTTGATTAAAAGTAATTAGTATTTAACTTTAAAGACAACATAGTATCGTTTTTCACAATAAGGTGATTATAATAATGATTGCTGAAAATACACTACTGAGTTTTAAGATTTTCAGTATTTATTAAAGAATTCTATTTTGCTCACCAAGCCTGCATTTTTTTTTTAGCCAAAGCACAGCAAAAGCAGTATTATTGTGAAATAGTTTTACTATTTAAAATAACTGCTTTCTTTTTGAATGTATCTTAAAATGTAATTTATTCCTGTGATCAAAGCTAAATTTTCAGCATCATTTCTCCAGTTTTCAGTCTCACATGATCCTTCAGAAATCATTCTAATATGCTGATTTGCTGTTCGAGAAACATTATTATTATTATTATTATTATTATTATCAATATTTAAAACAGCTGAGTGCATTTGTTTCAGGGTTCTTTGACGAATAGAAAGATCCAAAGATCAGC
>JAHKKF010499847.1:0-16475 GCA_019740295.1 Labeo calbasu
TTTTGATTTATTTAACTTTTATTTTTGTATTATTATTTATTTATTTTTTGGATTTTTTTTTTTTTTTTATTGAAATTTTATCTCCCTGTGCTCTCTTGCTATTTCATTGGCTGTTTTACAGGAGTGTGCAAGAGAATGGGAAGTGCATATCTAAAATAATATTCAAATACAGTATTAATTTTTTTCCTATAAAGCCTCAGAATCATCATTATCGCAAGATGGCTGATGCAAGAGGACGTTTGCCAAATTTACGCATCTTATTTGTATTGATCTTGTTTTATGGAGAAGGGCTCCTAATTAGTCTTCTCGAAACTGATCTTTCACTCAACTGTCCTGACAAGCCTCACCATCATAAGAGTAAATTAGTTGCATCTCTATCTGGACAGATTATTAAAAAAAGGGCAATGCACTCATCTGGCCCTAATATAATTCAGTATTAATGGTCTCACTCGAAAAGCTTAACTAAGACAAATTGCTGTATTTTGAGGGCCAGCGTTCCCGTCTCACTAAGTACCTTCTGACTTATTTCAGAAATCTTTCTCTGTGTAGCTGCCGGTCTTGATGTGTCACACCTAACAAGAGCCGCTGTAAATTTAGCCTGTCGATACGTGTCAGGCCTCATTTATCAGCCACCTCTGCTCGGCCAGCTGGTTTTCCCTCCCTCACCTTCTTGTATCCCCCACCTGTCCTCTCTTTTGCTTTTCAGCACTAGGAGTTTTGACTTTGCCTGTGGTTTTGAGTTATCTCCAATCAGATTTCCCTTTCACAAAGCCCTGGCAGGCAGGTGATGGGAATTCTAATCCCGGCTCTAGCCGGAAGGCTTGAGAAAGCGAGTGTGTGGTTTTGTGTGTGTATTTATGGTGTGCAATTTGTGCGAATCATTCACTAAAAAGCGCAGTAGTGAGAAAACAGATTTGTCATTTAAATTAGGCCATCTCGACACCTTGAGACACTCATTCTCGCCATCAGCGAGATAAGCTGCTGCGCTTTACTGACATGATTTTTACTAAAAGATGACTGGAGTGGTTCCCTGCTGAATTCCTAACTTGGGGAAAGTCAAACTGATACATTGTCTGCTGACTGGAAGGATTTTCCCCTAAGTTGTCCTGTCAGGATGCAGCGAGGAGACAGACTCTCTGATTAAACTGGTTCCTGTTCTTTGTGTCTCCTCAGGGTTTGAAAGGAGATCCTGGACCCCAAGGCCTACCTGGTCTAAAAGGTGATAAAGTAAGTCGCCCTGCAAGTTTGATTTCTTCTACCTACCTTTACAAACTGTAGCACTGAGAGAGACAGAGGCAGAGTCTCTATGATCTTAAGGATGTTTTTCAGTCAGTGAGCTTTCCAGAATTTTTTTATACAGTACATAGAAAGCCACAGAGGTCTATATATGAGTCAGTCTTAGAAAACTCTACCATTTGTGCCTGAAAGTTTTTTTTATTATCTTTTTAACATTTTAAAGGACTGAAAATGTCACTGCTGAACTTTCTAGAACTCATATTTTCCCACCTCAGGCCCAGTGTACCCAGTTACTACCAGCAATGCCTCCAGACCAATATTCAGATTAGCCTTTAATAGATATTGGTTTCTAATCTAATTGGTTTATCTAATCATAAATATGTGGTGACAGCCTTGCAAAATGTCAATAGTTTTTGTTAGAACGTAAATATGACATCTAGTGTTGGAGGTAACGCATTATAAGTAACGTGAGTTATGTAATCAGATTACTTTTTTCAAGTACGGTATGTCATAATTATTCAACCCCTGTTCAAAATTACTGTTTTAAGTGACTTATTTTTATGGTAGGGAACAAAATTGTCTTAAAACACAGGCACTCCATTTTAAAAACAGAATTAGCTTGGGGTGTTACACATACATGCATATATACATTCTACAGAGAATAAATCATTTTATTGTATTAGAAAGTCTAAGGCTACATGAATATTTCCAAGAAATTAAAAGTTCCTAGAGACAGCTGGCAGCCTTATTCCTTAGATTAAAGTGTGCTGTACCAGAAAACCTTTGAGGGTGTTGAACAAAAAAGGTAATTGTATGATCAGAGCAAATAAGACAAACCTGCAATGTACAGCCAAAGACTTGGAAGATGACCTGACATAAGGAGAAAAACATTTCAATGCAGTGTATAAGAAGAACACTAGACAAGTATGGCCTTCATGTTGAGACCTCTTGCCGAACACCACTCTTGACCAAGAAGAACAAAAAGATCAACTTGAACATGCTAAAATTTATTTGAATGGATCTGTGGAGTTCTGGAAGAATTTTTTATGGAGTGATGTGACCAAACTGGAACTTTTTGGACCCATGGATCAGCGGTATGTCTGGTGCTAAAAAGGCAAAGCTTATGAGCAGAAGAACACCATCTATATCGTCAAACATGGAGGTGGGCCAGTCCTGTTATGAGGGTGTTTTACTATAGCAGGAAGTGAAAAACATGACTGTATGAAGGATATCATGGATTCTTTGAAGTATCTGACTATTTTGGCAAGAATTGTGATGCCTTTGGTGCAAAGACTGAAGCTGATGATCAATGGACTTTCCTGCAGGACAATCATCCCAGCGTATTCATCCAAATCTACTTATTCTTGGTTCAGGGATCAGTCATAGAATTTTCTTGAGTGGCCTGTTCAGTCTCCAGATTTAATTCTCATTGACAATATTTGGTTGAATTTGAATAAAGCAGTGGCAATGTGAAAACCAAAGATTATCAGTGATCTGAAAGCTTTTTCGGGTGAGGAATGAGCCACGATTGCAGTAGAGAGGTGACAGAAGCTAAGCACTTCCAAGCAGCGTTTATTGGCGGTTTTAAAGAATAAAAAAGATTCTGCTTCAAATTTTGCTTTTGGGGGTTGAATAATTTTGAACATGAATGTTTAGAGCCAATTTATTTTTTTATTTTTCTCAGAAGTACTCAAATTGAATAATAATTGAATAATTTCTGTTGCAAATGTAAGTAGTAAAGTAACACATTATTTTTAAATATACTTCTTTAAATTAGTAATGGCAGTTTCTTTGTTTTCACATTTATTTACTGACAGCTCTTCTGTGTTCTGTGTTGGAAGAAATCATGGAGTGAGATGCACAAGCAGAGGCACTTCCTTCAGCATGAGGCTTATTAATTTCGCTTTTGCTTTAAAAGGGCCTTTACAGTTATCAAAAATATGACTTTTGGGTTTTTTGTTATTGAAAAACAAATAAGCAAGCCCAGCTCAGGTGACAAAAAGTAACACAAAAGTAATGTAATGATTATATTCCATAAACAGTTACTAAGTTGTGCAAAACCCTTTTATTGAGTAACCCAGTATTGTAGTGCATGACTTTTAAAAGTAACTTTCCTCAACACTGATGACATCAAAAATCAAACGGTTGATTTTAAAGGAGGAAATGCCTGCATAATAGGATTGAACAGAAAATGAGGAATGAATATGATTTTTGCTTTTTATTGGAAGCTGCATAAAACATTTTTAGAAACGAAAATACATAATGAAATATTTTAATTTTCAAAGAACTCTTATTCTAAATAACTAGGGCCCTATGAAATCCATTTTTTTTCTCCCCCAAATTCCATTTAATTTTCCAATTCTCAGTTTTAATAGTTAAATAAAAATTGTAATCAAAAACATGTCTAATTAATTAAAATCATGGAACGTGCACAGCTTAACAGCAATTTATTAAAAGTTTATTAAAAATTTACATTTTTAAGGCCCTGTTATTATTTAAATGTTTTATTTTTTTCTCAAATTCAGTTTTATTTTTACCAAATTCTATTTCCATTAATTTTCTAGATTCCATTGTAATTGTTTTAATTGTTAAATATTCTTTAAAATAGTTTTAATAATAATAATTTTATCAGTAGTAGTAGTAGTAGTACTATCATTATGTTAAAATATTCTGTCACAACAGAGATTGAAAATACTGCGAGCGTCACGCAACTTCAGTATATGTGTAGTAAACGAAACTGTGCATCTGCGCCATTCATTCACACATATTTAAATAGTATTTTTGCAGCTTAATATTCACAGACACTAGTCTACATCTTGTTTCGATTTAAGTGTACTGACATACTTTTGGATTTATTCATCTTACGTTGGGAAAATTCTGTGACATTCCACATTATACCATTTATTTCCTTTTTTTGACTGGATTCAGTGATTCCGTCCACATTTACCGCATTTTGGAAATCATAGGGTCCTATATCACCCATTAAAATGTGATGATGATGAATGGGACATGCACTGGCTGATATTCTGAGTAAAGCGTTAGACTAATGTTCAAAAGTTTGGAAACTTTTGAAGTGCTTAAATTTCACATTATGTCAAGATAAATATATCAAATATGTCTCTAATAATAACGTGAAGTTTAATTTCCTGTTGATTTATACCAGTAGTAATCAATGGCGACACAAATGGGACACAGATGACACATTTTCATGAGAATGACTCATGTTTGTTGACACTGATTTAACATGCTGCGTTCACAAGACCAAATCCAGAGAAGTGAGTTTCAACATCAAACTATAGTATGTTGTTTCACGAGCCATGTATTTCAAATTTATATAATATAGATCAATATCTCAGCCAAGAGTGTGAACAGACCTTGTCACTACAGTAACAGTTTGACTCGGTTATTGGTTGCAGAATGTAAAGACACCCTTTTTATATTATGCTATTAATTTACTCAACCCTTTTAAGAACCATGACCACTGATGGTACAAGGAAACATGTCTATATCCAGTCATTGATCATGTAGCTTATATTGCTTGTGCTGTGTGCAGTAAATGCCCCTGTAAATCAGACAGATGAAATGCTGCTCAATTTTGTGGGATGTGGGAATCAATTTTATTACTGGAAGTCGCATGTAAACCATAATGTACAAACAAGAAAACAAAAATGCAGTGCGACTTGGAATGTTAATGTAATATTAAAGGAATGTTTCAGATCACAAACACAGACTCTGTTGGCAGCATCTGTGGCATGCTTTCAATTAGCGCAGGCATTGTTTTTACAATTAATGAAACAACATGCTTGCATTAAAGCATTTTCAATGGAAATCTATAGGGCAAGGCATTCCAGAGGGTTTCTGAACAAAAATATGAAGCTCACATATTTATAAGACTTTTCAGAGAACATGTTTTTATAAATCTCCCAAAATTTTGTAATGTTAATGCCTAAAACAAAACACAAAATATTTGCCAGTCTGGTAAAATAAATGTGGAATTGAATTAAAATATAACTAAATTATAACTGAAAATATTTTCAAGTAAAGGTTATTTTTAATGGAAGACAGTACAAAAAACTTATTAGGAATGTTTTTTTTTTTTTTTTTTGCAGTGTTTGCTTCAAGTTCTAGTGCAGTGCTTTCATTTTAAGTGCCTCACTGTACTGGAAACACAATTTTTGTTTGTTTTCACAAACATATTATTTTGTGTGGTAACAGCCCGCTTGTCACAGATGCTGTTAGTGGAACATAAGTCGCCTTTAATCTGGAACTTTCCGTTAAAATGCCTTCCAGAATTCCCAGCTCATCCAGACAGACCTTCGCAGCAGGAAAGATGTGACTTCAATGAAACAGAATGTAGAATAGAGCTTCCTACTCTGATATCTGATTCCCCAACCCCCCCGTGCACACAGACACGCGCGTTCTCTCACACGGACCGCAGCGGGACTGCTTTCCAAACAATAGATCAAATGTTATTCTCTAATTAGCTGCCATATTACCCGTTGTCTTTTACAGTATTGGCTTTCTTTGTTTGCCTGCGTGCACACGTAATTGTCAATGCAGTGTTTTCAAGCCTTGAAGTTCTAATGAGCTCCTCTGCGTTAGAGCAGAGAATAACCAGCTTCTTTTCATCTCATCTCCCAGTCAGACAGAGGGAGGGAGGAAAACCATTCGTTTGGATTGAAACTGACAGTCGGAAAGACACGTCACGCTCTTCAAACATAGAATGACTCGGAATATCTTCAAACGGGCCAGCTTTAGGTGTTCACAACTTTATATTCCTGCAAACTTTGATGTGGAGTTTCTGTGGATTTAAATTGAATTTGAGGACGGCTCTGCCTGTTTTTGTCAAGGGGTTTAGACTTAAACTGATGTCTCCGCTTGTATCTCATAACCTTGAATATATGAAAGTCCTTCATTTGAGAGCAGATAAGCGCAGATATAAGTACAGCTCGGTTGTTTTATTATTATTTTGTTCAGGTATGTCTCACTGAATTATTCTTAAAGGAACTGTTTTACTGAAAATGAAAATTTTGTCATTCTTAACTCACCCTCATGTCGTTCCAAACCTGTATGCCTTTCTTTCTTCTGAGGAACACAGGAGATGATGTTTCTTGGATGAATTTTCACTTTTGGGTGAACTATTCCCAAAATAGTGTACCCTGAATAATTATGTGGAAACACCATAGTACAGATCATTTTAAGTGAATTATTTATATTTGTATTTGCATAATTTCTCAGTATTGCACAACTCTCGGAAATGTTTAATTCTGACTGGTTAGATATTTTTATTTAATTGCCAGTAAACTGTGTAGTAAATGGGATATTGTACAGTTAAGCTGATCATTATGCTAAAGAGACTATTATCCTTTACTCATCTCTGGATATTTTAAGAACAAAATGCTGATGTTTGGATGTTTCACTTTTATTTGTACAGTAATCACTCTGAATTTCATCTTTCTGTTGCAGGGAGAACCAGGCCTGCCAGGTCCGGGAACGCTTTCGGTATGTATCTCACTGCATCCTACAGTAACGCTGCATTTCAGAGCTCGATGTAGAACTGATTCTTTTTAAATGAAAGCAATTATGAAGCATGACCTGCATTATTAATGATATGCATTAAGCACTGAAATGAGATTTATGGAGAGTCATTGCTAAGGTTTTAGGAAGTGGTTAACACTACTAATCACTGACACAGATGACAGGAGCTCAAGCTGGGTGTAATGATACATACGATCTTTATACAGTAGGAAAGACGGGTAAAAAGAGTTTTAAAGCTGAAAGAGAATTACTTTTATTATCTTCACCTTCAGCTCTATTTGAATATGGCCACTTTCTATGATCCAGTCAATTCCTGATGAAGCAGATATCACATTTTTTATTATTTAACTTTCTGATTTACTCTGAAATTCGTCTGATTAAGTACACAGTTTTTTTAAGCAATTAATATTTTCAGTAAGAATGTATTAAATTAATCAAAAGTGACAGTAAAGGCATTTATAATGTTACTAAAAATTTTATTTCTATTTTCCACAAAAATATTAAACAGCACTGATGTCAACACTGATAAGAAATGATAATAAGAAATGTTTTTTGAGCAATAAATCAGCATATTAGAATGATTTCTGAAGGATCATGAGACACTGAAGACTGGAGTAATGGCTGCTGAAAATTAACTTTGCGTCACAGGAATAAATTACATTTTATAATATGTTAAAATGGAAAACAGTTATTCGAAATTGTAATAATATTTCACAATATTACTGTTTTGTTTTTTTTTTTCTTTTTCTGATAAATAAATTCTGGTAAATATTTTTTCTGGTAAATATTCCGTAAAGAATAATGTTTTAATAATAATTGTATTATTAGTAGCAGTAGTAGTAGTACACTGTAAAAAAAAAACAATTTGTTGAGTCAACTTAAAATATTTGTAACCTGGCTGCCTTAATTTTAAGTTCAGTCAACTCAAAAATGTTAAATTATACTAAGTAACTTAGATATTTGAGTTGAATCAACTTAAAATTTTAAGGCAGCAGCGGTTACTTACCCATCTGTTAAGTTTAGCAAACACAAATATCTAAGTTGTTACTTAGTCCAACTTAACATTTCAAGTTGACTAAACTTATTTTAATTGACTGAACTTCAAATTTTAAGGCAGCAGGGTAACAAATTATTTTAAGCTGACTCAACAAATTGTTTAATTTTTACAGTGTAGTAGTAGTACTGTCTTTACATAAAGTAATATATTTCTGTCACAGTTTCTTCAAGTTAAACCAAACTTTTATTTTGACGGGTTGCTGTGAAGACCTTTAAGTTTCTGTGTGTAGGTTTGTATGATGACAGTTTTTCTCAAAAGATATGGTAAAGTGCTCATGAATTGACTTTCAAAGCAGTTGTAGAGATGTGTTCACATACTCGTATTTTGAGGCGGCAAAGGCTGAAAACAACATAAGCGTCAGGCAAGCTTCAGTCTGTAGTAAACCAAACCATGCGTCTGCACCATTCATTCACACAGAGACACGCAGAACATGCAGGATTCATATTTAAATTGCATTTTTGTGGCTTACTATTCACAGACACTAGTCTATATCGTGTTTTGATTTAAGTGCACTGACCTACTTTTAATTTGTCCATCCAAAATTTGGCAAATTCTGTGACTTTCCACATTATACAGTAACTTAAATACCATTTTTATGACTGGGTTCTGTGATTCCATCAACGTTTTGCATTTTGTGGAAATCATAGGGCCCTATAAGCAATGTTTCATGTTGATTTTAATACTAAAAATACTGCATTCACTCTCTTTATCTCCAACTAAGGAAAAAAATAAATAGCAAAAAAGAGGCCACACATGCTCAGTCAGGGGCAGCCAACAGCAGTGTGGACAGACTGTGGAGATTAGACGTGTCCTGCACGTAAAGAGCCAATAATTCCACACATATATGAGAGACACGTCCACTACATCTCCTAAGACTCCAGAATGGGATGTATGTTCTTTGTGTGTAAGGATATAGTACTACAGCTCTGCCCCTATATGTAACATAAACATTAAACTAACCCCAGTGGAACTATATCAGGGCATAACAGTTATTTACTCATGCTAATTTTACATTTTATGAGGACAAGCAGGAATACCAGGCATTCAGACGTGAGAGCCGACAACACGTCTGCCATATCACCACTACCTCTTGTAGTCGAGTTGTAAATCGTGCAAGACAAAAACATTTAACAAGCTTCAACGACTGAAATTCTTTGTATAAACACATAGCATAGCTGACATGTAGAACTTTTGATTTTAACCACATTTTAGTTTTTTTATGTGTCATCATGTTGGTGTTGTAGACATCTGTCGCTCTTATTTACGACCTGTAACATCACAGGCCGTCTCTCCTCTGTTACATTTTGACAGTTTTAGCAGCCTTTAAAGCTCTTGTTCTCCAACTTTCACCGAACACAAGGAGTGAATGGCTATTTTTGCAGCTGTTTCTAAGATGTGTCAGTATTTTCGAGGATGCCAGCTGAAAGATGACACCACACTGTTTTACTCTGCATCTGAAAGGCTGTCTGTGTGTGTCTTGTGTGTATGTGACTGGTCATGCGGTTTGTCCTTTTAGTGGGTCGTGTACTGTAATGACATATGTTTCTGACCTTTGTTGTAACAGTGTTAACAGCTGAAGCTAACTGTAGTCTTTTAATCTTCTGCTTTCTTCTAGGTTGAACAGCAAGCTCAAAAAGGGGACCAGGTAAAAAAAACATTTGGTTTTTGTGTGTACTTTCAGCGCATAACAGTGCAGATTTGACTGATTTTTCTGGAGAATTTTATTATAGTGCTTGTAAGGCAGCACTTACTAGCACTCAAAACATCCTAACTTGGGTTATTTGGCCACCCAGCGCTGGGTAAATATTGGACAAAACACATGCTGGATTATTTAAGTCAACTGTTATTATTATAAATTATTATATTACTGGCTTAAAATGGGCTGGAAATGAAAAATCACACACAGAATTATAGAGGCAACAACAATAATCAAAAGATGAGCATTTAATATTAAGCAAGAACATTCATAGACTAAAATATAATTTAGTCTATGAATTTATTTGAATTTATTCATAGACTAAAATATAAGATAAATTGAATTTATTTGGGTGAATACAGCATAGTTTACAATGTTACATACATTTAAACTCATTTAACAAGCATTTTAGAAATAAATAAATGGAGCATTTAAAAGTAGCAACATAGCTGAAAGATGCCGTGACTGACTCTATAACCGGCCCATAAACAAACATTATTGAGATTAGAGAACTAAGTTCAGTATTGTGACGAATGAAATCAATTTATGTTATGCAAGGCAAAAGGCGCTTTCATCATGCCAAACGAACGACCGCTGCTGATGCATTTAGCTGAGTGATGTCTCGTCTTTGTATGTTGCGATGCGTAAATAATATAATTTACAGCACAGTTAAGCCTATAAATGAAATAAAGTGTATATAAACCTTTATTTCACTGAAGAAGTGTACCAAATTGGTGGCGCTGATAACCGCTCTCTCCTGTAGAGCGAACAAAAGGCCTGCACTCTGAATGTAACTCAGCAGCTGGGTTGTTTTGTCGGAGACAGGCTCAACCTAGCGGTTGGGTAGAAAAAAATAACTCAATATTTAATAAACCATTAAAAATTACCCAGCAGCTTAGTTACAGAAAAAACTACCCAGCACCTGGTAAAAATGGTAAAAAAAAAAACACCACAATAAAATTAGCCAGCAGGTTGAACCCAGCATTTGGGCTAAAAACAAATAGCCCAGCATTTTTTTTTAGAGTGTAGAAAAGCTACCCAGCACCTGGGTAAAATATTAAAACAACCCGATAAAATGACCCAGCAGGCTGAACCCAGCATTTAGGTAAAAAAAAAAACAACAACAACATTTTTTAGAGTGAAGTTAAATCTAAACTCTAAAAAATGCTGGGGTAAATGAACCCAGTGTTGGGTGAAATATGGACAAACCCAGCAGTTGGGTTAAATGTTTAACCCAGCCTTCTGGGTAGTTTTATTCAACTCAACTATTGTTTAAAAAATACCATATGGCTGGCTTAAAATGAACCCAAAAATAGGTTGTAAATTAAAAATTAGAGACATAATTACCAGAGGCATCAGGAATAATCGAAAGGTGAACATTTATCAATAAGCATTTAACGAAAAAAAGTTATTTTTTTCAACATAAAAATAAATGTTATTTATTGAACAACCTATTTCCAACCTATTTAAGCAAGAAATATAGTAATTTTTAAGCAAAAGTTGAGTTAAATAAAACTACCCAGAAGGTTGGGTTGAACATTTACCCAACTGCTGGGTCAAAACAACCTAGTCGCAGAGTTTGTCCATTTTTCAACCCAGCGCTGGGTTGTTTTTTAACCCAGTGTTTACTGTCTGAAAGGGAGTATTGTTATAGATTTCATGTTCATGGACAATACTACACAAGATATATATGGTGGCAGCATATCTTCTTGCAGCACTTAACTAAAACCAAAATTTACCAAAAACTTGTTCTGTTAATTAGAGACTTTACACAAGATATTTTTGTATTTACATCTGTTTAAAAGTTTGAGAGATTTCTGTTTATTAAGAAACTCTTTTGTTCTGCAAGGATGCATTAAGTTGATCAAAAGTGACCGTAAAGACATTTAAGTGTTTAAAAATATATATTTAATATAAATGCTTTTTTCTTTTTTACTTTCTGTTCATCATTGAATCCTAAAAAAATTATAATCGTTTCCACAAAAATATTAAGCATCTGTTTTCAACATTGATGGTAATAAAAATAAATGTTTCTTGCACGTCAAATCAGCATATTAGGATGATTTCTGAAGGATCATGAGACACTGAAGACTGGGATAATGTCTGCTGAAAATCACAGGAATAAATTATATTTTAGTATATTCAAGTATATTAAAATAGAAATTTATTATATAAAATAAATTCAGCTGAGTATAAAGCAACTTCTTTCAAAAACGTTTTAAAACGTATTCCAAACCTAATATGATAGTCCAAAGATAGATTAGATAATGTTGCTTAGACACGAATTTGGATTTAAAGTATTCACAGAATATATTTCTTTTTTTTTTTTTGTACAGGGTCTCCCAGGAATTCCTGGAGAAAAGGTGAGTGCTTCAACAGCATTTTCATAAACGTATTTAATCATTTTATTTTTTTTCCTCTTAACGAAGTTCACCCATGAGCTGTGAACATGCCGTTTGAACATCTGTCTCTCAGCACTTTAGTAAGCGCCAGCATGTAAACCCATCTAGCCAGAGCCAGCTGCTATGTCCTCATATTTAACATTAATGTAGCTTCTGGATGTAATCATGTTTTTGAGAGCATTAATGACCACGGACAGGTGGAAACCTAGATCCGGACCAGCCTGCTTTATGTACAGTAATGCTTTCTGAGAACTCAAACCCTGATCCTTTACCCATCATCCCCAGGGAGACGCTGGCTTACCCGGTCAACCAGGAACTCCAGGCAAAGAGGGCAAAAGGGTGAGTAAGCCGAAGCAGGTCGCCGCCTGTGTGGGCAGGATCCATGTTACTTATGCATGTTTGTGTGACCGACCCATCGGCGAGACGAGCCTTTGCAAGTGACCCGGCAGCAGCTGGAACAAGAAAAAAAATTGGAGAGCTCTGTGTGGGCCTAGTCTCATGGGAATGACTGTGAATATTCAACTGTAAGGTCAATCGTAGACTGACAGCACGTGTGGTCGACCCCAGCAGAAAACAATCTCAAGGGTGATTTACAGTTTAATTGTTACGTGCTCGAACGTATTGAGAACGATACCGTTTCATTATTGATTTTATCCTTCGTTTCTCAACGCCACCAGTCAAGGGTTAAATTGTTGGCCTGCCCACGGCATGAAAGCTTTATGTGAAGTTTGACTGCCTGCAACAAATTGCAGTTGCGCGTTCCGCTTATTTGAATTACCTAAGCCGCTGAGCCGTTTCACTAGAGGCGCGCTAACACCTGTTAACGCAAATGTTATCTCGGCTCCTCGAGTGGTTAATGGTCCTGAATGCCGTACAGTTGTTTCTCGACTCCCTTGAATGTGATAAAAAGTATTAAAAATGCATGCCACTTAGATGGAGGAGAATACTTGGGCCCGCCGCAGGGACTGTAAGCGCAGCATTAAGCCCATTCAACAGAATGAATGAATATTTATTATCCTCCGCAGTGGCGTTCACTGGAGTGTTATCATGACACTGTTGGGTATTTTCAGTTCAGTGATGGATTGAGTGATGCACAGTGCCATAGACATCTGGATTTTGTCCACATTGGTTGGGAGCGTTTCCGCTCGGAATGGCAGGACAATTCCCTGCTTAAGTTCACAACTGGTGTCTGCATTCAGGGAGCAACAATAGGGATTATTGAAAATGTCATTAATTACTCACCCTCATGTCGTTCCAAACCTGTAAGACCTTTGTTCATCTTCGGAACACAAATGAAGAGTTTTTTAATGAAGTGCATTCAAGGCCCAGAAAGGTTGTAACTTTTAACTATGTCCTTACTACCTTTCTGGGCCTTGAATGTGTCAGTTGCATTGCTGTCTGTGCAGGGTCAGAAAGCTCTTGGATTTCATCAAAAAATATTTTAATTTGTGTTCTGAAGGTGAACGAAGGTCTTGTAGGTTTGGAACGACATGAGGGCGAGTAATTAATGACAGAATTTTCATTTTGGGTGAACTATCCCTTTAAGAATTAATATTTTTTTTTAGAATTTATAATATAATATATATATATATATTTATATTTATTATTATTATTATTTTTTTATTATTTTAATTTTATTATTTATAAAAAATTAGATCCAAATTAGAAAGCTAGAATTTATACAGCTACTGTATCTCACATCACATAAATTATATAAAAATGTTAGATGCTGTAATAAAATCATTATAAATTTGTTTGCAACTTTTGAAAGATTTTTATATTATTTATTTCTAAAGGTTTTATAAAAATATGTAATTCAGAAATTATACAGCTATTCAACTCCACATTCATTTCATTTCCTTTATTTAACCAGGTAAAAATAGAATAAAAATCTCTTTTACAGAAATGATCTGGCCAAGATGCAGCACAAAATTTTAAGGGGAACAACACAAAAACAGTGTTACAAACAATTTTAATAAATAAATAAATACATAAATACATAAATTCATTAACATAATTTTGACGACAAACTATAACAAAATTATAACAAATTTGTTTGCAAAAAGTATATTTAATTATATTAATTAATTTATTTATTTATTCAGTTATTTTTCATGGAAATTTGCCAGAAACTAGAAAGCTAGAAATCTATGTAACGCTGCATAAACTCATTAACAGAGTTTTATTGGAAAACTACAGCAAAATTTTAAACAAATTGTTTGCAAAAAGTAATTTATTCATATTAATTCATTAATTAATTACTGTTTTTATTACTGTTTTTATTTTTCATGAAAATTTGCTAGAAACTAGAAAGCTAGAAATTATTTATTATCTATTTAACTCTGCATAAATTCATTAACAGAGTTTTGTTAGAAAACTGTAACAAAATTATAACAAATTTGTTTGCAAAAAAGTAATATTTATTTCTATTTATTAATTAATTTAATTATTTTTCATGGAAATTTGCTAGAAACTAGAAAGCTAGAAATTATACATCCATTTAACTGCACAAATTCATTAGCAGAGTTTTTTTTTTTGGAAAACTAACAAAATTATAACATTTCTTAGCAAAATAAGTATATTTATATTTATTACTTAATTTATTTATTTATTTTTCATTAAAATTTGCTAGAAACTAGAAAGCTAGAAATTACACTGCATAAATTCATTAGTTTTGTTGGAAAACTAACAAAATTGACAATTTTTTTTTTTCATTCAATTCATTAACACAATTTTGTTGGAAAGTTATAACAAAATAATACATTTGTTTGAAAAAGAAGCTTATTTATTTATTTCATAAACATTTGCTAGAAACTATATAAGCTACAAAATTATACATCTATTTAACTCTACATGAATTCATTAACACAATTTTGTTAGAAAGCAATAATGAAATAATAAATTTGGTTGCAAAAAAAAAAGCGTATTTATTTATTTCATGAACATTTGCTAGAAAGCTAGAAATAATGCATCTGTTTAACTCCATAAATTGATTTAACACAATTTTGGAAATGAATGAATTAATGAATTTATGTGGAAATTTTATTTTAAAAGTTTTAGTTGGAAAACTATCACAAAATAATAATAAATTTGTTCGCAAAAAAGCATATTTACTTATTTATTTATTTATTTATTTATGACAGTTTACTAGAAACTTAAGCTAGAAATTATACTTCTGTTTAACTCTGCATCAATTCATTATCACAGGCTTGTTGAAAAACTATAACGAAATCATTACGAATTTGTGTGCAAGGCATAAAAATGGCTGTACAAGATCAATGAATGTAAAATTTTGTAACAGTTCTGTCCTCTGGTCTGAAACACTCTCAACCCGGCCTCGGGCCAGCAGATCCATCCTTATTGTTGAGCTCTGGTATTATTAGCTTTGCATATCCAGACGTTTGGCATATGATCTGCTTTACAGTGCCAGATAGACCAGGAAGAGCCGTTTGGTTGTCCATCCACAGTCTACGCTTGTTTTATGTTTCTGTCAGTCCAAATTTCAGTAATATTTCAAATGAAAATTTCACCTACAAGGTGAAAATTGCTATAATTTACTCACCTTTATGTTAACTGTATAATGTATATTTTCCTTCTGTGTAAGACAGGAAAAGTGTTGTACACACAGTTGGTCAGTTGGGTCAATATTTTTTTGGACCTCAGTGTTCTTCAGAATATCTTCTGTTGTGCTCTCTAGAAGAAAGTAAGTCATACAGGATTGAAGCGACATGAGGGTGAGTAAATAATGACAGAATTTTCGATTTAAGTGAACTATTTCTTTCAAAGCAGAATGTACTGTTTTGTAAATGATGTCTGAGAAAGCTGCTGGATAGTACCATCTCACTTAGAGACCAAAACAAGAAGTGCACTTTCGAGGCACAATGACCCTTGCGCGTTTTCTAGTCAGTTAAACATTTTATTAAACTTTTCACCGAAACAAGCACAGTGTTGTTGTAGCCCTACCTTCTGCGAGATTAAAAGGCCACTACAAGCACACGACCTTTTGTGGAAAATTCCGAACATAATGTCAACTTCCACCAACATGATTCCTCTTTAATTGGTTGGTGTTACAGAAAAAAGCTGTTTAGAATCCAGATGCTGCGTTCTAATGATCTTGTGGTCGGCACCCCACGAATTCATTAAATTCTCTGCGCTCGCGACGGATCGCGCTAAGGTTTGCCGCCCACGTGAGTTAGTTTGCCCAAAGACTCAGTTAGACTGAATTCTTTTCCGGCTGCCATTTAAATCAGTGTCAAGTATGTTGTTTTGTTGCAAAATGCACTGTTTGGCCCTATTAATAACTTTTGCTTTGATGACTGCACAGCTTCCTGGCTGAGCAGGGATGTGGTAAGGTTTCGGGTTATATTTGGCGAGTCACATGCAGCCGGGTAACTTGTTGAGTAGGACTGCGGTGCTCTGCAGTCTTGGAGGCTATTTGGGGAAAGGAGGGACATGGGTCATTATTACTGGCCTTCTAGACGAAGACGAGCCTCTGCTGGTGAGTGTCTCTCACCCAATTAGCAGCTCTCGTTTTCCACACCACACT
>JAHKKF010499848.1:0-12598 GCA_019740295.1 Labeo calbasu
AACGAAAGAAAGAGAACGAAAGAACAAAAGAAAGAAAAAAGAAAAAGAAAGAAAGAAAGAAAGAAAGAAAGAAAGAAAGAAAGAAAGAAAGAAAGAAAGAAAGAAAAAAAGAAATACAACTGTTCTTCTATTTTCTGACTGTGCTCTGTAAATGGACATTACTTCCATTCTGCACAGCTAGGAACCTCATCTTTGTGGCGGTCAGATTCTTGACTCAATTTCAGTCTCAGTCTGTTGTGAATGAATTTTCACCGAAGTCGTTTGGCCTCTAATTACTATATTCTTTCCCATTACAGTGTGTAACTAGTGTGAGACCTTAACAGCCCATAAATCACTTGACATCCGTCTCTGAGGTTAGACCTTTCAGTGTATAATCTAATCTCCCACAGACACTGAACAACTCTTTGTATTGGTAATGATTACATCTGCACACAAGAAAACCCATGTGTGACTAAACACAGGCCTTCATTGCAGAATCAAATCCGAAAAAAAGAAACAAATAAATCAAAAATTTGACATTGGTATGTTTCTTGAGGGTCTTCATGAAATGTCTACAACATACTTTGGTTAAAATTCCTCAGTGGTCATATAAAACAACACCCTTTTTACCTTTTCAAAAAACATCTCTGTTCACAGCGACCGGTTTCAGTGCATGTCTCTTTAAAGGATAATGAGCTCTGCTCACCACGACCCTCTTTTATATCCAACTAGAAAAACCCTGCATTGCTTACGAGACGTTGTCACTACAGCTGCTTGAGCGCAACTGGCTGAGGGCAGAAATGTGCCAATACGGGAGAGTCTGTCAGCGGCCGTGGGCGGAGCTTGAGCAATGTGACATCATATTGCTCATAAAATCAAAACGGCTTAATATTTCAGACTGTTTAGGTTTCTTTGGTAAATTTTTATCATTGTAGGGTGGTTGTGTCAACACACTGCTAAGACACTAAGACATTTATGTGCAAACACCATGTATAAGTGAATTTTGCATCTGATGTCCCCTTTAACATTTAAGATTCTACCAAACACTTCTTAAAAAAATATAATACATGGAATTACATCTTTACTGACAATGTCAGCAATCCGGGGCCTGTGATGATAAATACATTTGGCTGCATGATCGGAGTATGTTTTAGGCTTAATATAAAGGGATCTGACATCCCAATACTTTCAGAGTGAAGTTAAACCAGACCCTCCAGCCATAGTAATGACTTAAAATGAGCAGATTTGACAGGGGCCCATTATCCAGTCTCTTAATCTGGCATCTGTGTTACACAGTGTCAGAGAGCATTTATCCCTGAAGCAAATCAAAAATGTAAAAACTAAACTTGTTTTCATCTAGCACAAAATCAGTGGCAGGACTTTTTCTTATAAGAATTTATAAGAGGTATAATTGCTACTGTAATTGCAGTTCTTGTATTATGGGTGGAAATTGGTAATACTTTACAATAAGATCCTATTAGTTAAAGTTAGTTAAATGCATAAATAAATAATAAGTAATACATTTGCTGTAGTACTTATTAATCTTTGTTAACGTTAGTTAATGAACTTACAGCTGTTCCTGTTAGTCTATATTAGCTTACAGTAACAGATATTTTACATAAAAGATGTTTACATATAGTCCACAAGACCAAAAAATAGCTAAAATTATTAAAATAACCCCCTTCAAAAGTTTGGGAACCCTTGGTTCTTAATACTGTGTGTGGTTACCTGAATGATCTACGATGATCTTTTTTTGTTTTTTTGCTTTGTGATAGTTGTTCATGAGTCCCTTGTTTGTTCTGAACAGTTAAACTGAGCACTGTTCTTCAGGAAATTCCTCCAGGTCCTGCAGATTCTTCAGTTTTCCAGCATCTTTTGCCTATTTGAACCCTTTCCAGCAGTGAGTGTATGATTTTGAGATCAGTCTTTTCACACTGAGGACAATTGAGGTACTCAAACACAACTATTAAAACAGGTTCAAACATTCACTGATGCTCCAGAAGGAAACACAATGCATTAAGAGCCGGGGGTGAAAACTTTTCGATTTGAAGATCAACTTAATTTGTCTTCCGGGAAACATGCAAGTATCTTCTGTTGCTTCCGAAAGGCAGTACTAAATGGAAAAAAAAAAAAGAAAAGATATTTCAACAAAATAAGAAAAATTTGGACATCTTCATCCTGTTCAAAAGTGTTCACCCCCGCTCTTAAATTCATCGTTTTTCCTTCTGGAGCATCAGTACGTGGGTTGCCCTTACAGATTTGTGCAAAACTTTGGCAATATTACATAAATGTTGATAAAAAAGTATTGCGAAATAACAACGTTTCTATTAACCGATGTGATGCGACCAAAGCGTAATTTGTTCCTCTCATGATATGTCATAGCAATGGATTTTGGTGGGATTTAGACGGATTTTGGCTTTATTTAATCGAAAGAGGCGTATGCATGTATCTTTACACAAGCAGCACGGAGAGCCGCTTCAGAAACATGTGCAATGCTGCTGGTATAAACATAACATCAGCTCCGGTGATCGTGTCAGATCCGTTACGCACCACAGATGCGTGCAGTGTACATTATTATCAGGGAAAGCCCCTTAAACTTGAGAGCGGCTAAGTATGAAGTGTTTTTTTGAGTTTATAGTACATTGAAGAATGATCATATGACTTTTTACATATGCCATGTGACCTGTAAATGCGAAAAAGCCATTTCCATTGCAGTTTTGCGAAATAACCTTTTTCAAATTGCCTGAAAAACCACCTGAGTTTTTGTGCTTCCATTAGGCGTATTTTCAATTCGCAATTTAAATTTGCGCATCTTGAAGGGTAATGGAAACGCGGCTAGTGAATGTTTGAACCTTTTTTTAATAGTTGTGTTTGAGTCCCTCAGTTGTCCTCAGCGTGAAAAGATGGATCTCAAAATAATGCTCACTGCTGGAAAGGGTTCAAATATGCAAAAGATGCTAGAAAACTGAAGAATCTGCAGGACCTGGAGGATTTTTCTGAAAAGGAGTGCTCAGTTTAACTGTTCAGAACAAACAAGGGACTCATGAACAACCATCACAAAACAAACACACACACAGTATTAAGAACCAAGGGCTCCCAGACTTTTGAAGGGGATTATTTTAATAATTTCAGTTTTTCTTTTTTGTCTTGTGGACTATATGTGAACATTTTTTTATGTAAAATATCTTACTCAGAACAGCACTAAACAAAATTATTCACATTTTAATAAAGTATTAGTAAATGTTTTGGTAACACTTTATTTTAGGGTATTTTAAGTGTTTTCATTAGCAAAACAAAAATTTGACAAAATAACTGTCATTTTTGTGTCTAATATGTAAGTTACTTAGTATTAACCTCTTGTGTATTGAAGCACAGAAGATATTCAAACCAACAGGACTTACAGCCTGTGTAATAAGCCATTGCTAAATTGTAAATATGCTTTCATTTGACAATTCTAGACATGATACAGTAGATATACTCTTACCCTCGCTAAACGTGATAAAGTCCACACAGTGTGAAAAGCAACAGCAAGGCAGTGCGCGGGGTCAAAGTGTTGACATAGACACAGAATTCATCACAGCGGGTAATGGTCCGTTAGACAGTGGGCCAGTCAGAGGCCACCAGCTTATTGACATTCAGGGGTGCATGCGGTGCTACGACATACTGGCGGGCTTCTATACTGCTGTGACAAAACACAAGCTCTGCTGAGACAATCACAACAGTGTGTGTTACACCTCAGCGTAATGGAGAAAAGCCTAGCAGTGGAAAACATGATAGCCTCTCATTTCCTGCCGATGCCCATCTTGTATATGTGCATCAGTGTGTAGCACATCAGTGTGTATATATGAGCCAGAAAAAGACACGATTTCTATCATGGCATGTTCACAAACAAATAAACATTTTTATACTGATATGGAGCTTTCATTTCAGCCCCGGCCACAGAGTATGTGCCCCGGCAGATTATCTTCTACCTTGTAATGCCTCACTCTGCTGCTTGGATTCTTCCTCACCACATTTACTGTCATTTTGGCTCGACTCCAATAAATGAACACCGTTCCATAGCCAGAAGATGAGAATGAGAATCTGTCTGCAGTTAAGCAAAGGAAAATCCCATTTCATTTGCCTCTTTGAGAGAAACTGAATAGCACCATCAAGCATTTGACATATGAAGACAAATCATGGATACATTTTAGGAGGATATAAATATATAAGCTGTAATTTATAACTCAAAGGTGAAAATTGTAGAGGTTTGAGTTATTTTTTGTTACTAGATGTTACATTTATTAAATGTTACAGTTATTCAAGCTCTCCTGTAAGATTTTATATATGCTATAAGTTATGAATATCCAAATGCATTCACATAAATTTATATTGAAACAATACATGTTTATATTACACATAACTTCATCACATAATCATTATAACGTAACATTACACATAAAATAAATGAATTAATGTATGAATGAATGGCGTAGCTGACAGCTCATCTTTTTAATTTGCTTGGCAGCTCATGCTTGTGTTTATTTTTAATCAGTTTTTTTTTCCTAAGTACACCCTAAGACATTGATTGAATGTCAATGTTGAAAGAAAATGCCGTCATGTGTTTGTAGCCGCTGTTCTCCTGAGGTTTTATAATGAGATGGGAGACCGCACATCTCATATCTTTTGAATTTGGGGATAAGTGTCACATTGAAATTCTACACTTTGGCATTATTTAAACATGATGGATGGATGCGGCAACTTGTAATTTATTTTCATGGCCAGGGCAACGGCTCTGAGAGACGAGATCACTAAAGAGGAAGCATTAATCTGGACACTGTCACTCTGGTGGCCATTTGAGTTACAAGGTCAGATTTGAAGTTCATTCAAAAAACGACTAAAGAAGACAGGTTCAAAAACAAAATTAAATTTTAAATTTGATAAGTAGTAGACGTGTTGAGTCTTAATATACTAGTGAACTCAACACTGCGCTTATTAACAAAAGGGCATGATTCTAAAGAACTTTCAAAGCTTTTTTTCTTTTATGAACTGGTAATGTAATATACAGTCAAGTCATAAAACAGAACTGTAAGGTACAGTACTTAATAAACCTAATCTATTCATTCAAGAAATCCATTCATTCATTCCAACAGCTGAGGAGATAATTCAGAACCAGTGAGCAATGAAATCCCTTCCGGCAGAGGCAAATACACCGGAGTTTGGACCTGTGCTTGGAGGAAAGTGACTCAGTCCCTGCTGAAGTATTACTGGTTACTGCTTACATTCACAGTCAACACAAAGGGAGATTGCATTTGATGCTGGGTGTGCTGTTAGCAGCCGTGACAACTTTTATCCTACATAAGCTTCTTTATCCTTTATTACCCATCCTCCTTTGGAAATGAACTCAGGGAATGCCCGTTGCAATGTTGCAAATGGTTACTGCGGTAATGAACATACTCTGTGGCACGACGCAGTACACACAAGCCAGTAGTGTTCTGAAATGTCCTCAAANTTTTTTTTTTTTTTTTTTAATCAAATGTAAATTAATGTCCCAGTCACACTTTCTTTGTTAAATAAACATTACTTTCACTATTAGAAAAATAAATGCTCTTTTTATGTTTTTACATGAACAATGTAATTGTCACAGCTATGAACTGTTTTGTTGTTTTCATCCCTCATGTGCTCAGATTGACCTAGTTTTCCATCTATGTCTAATTATGTAATTTGATTCAGGTGTGTCTTGCTAATTATCTTCATTTGCCTGTGTATTTATTTCTAGTTGTCCCGTTTTTCCTCATGTGGTCTATTAAGTCCCTACGTGTGTCTCCTGCCCTTCTGTTGGTGGAGTTACCCTCTTGTGGATTTATTAAAGACTATTTAACTTGATCTTCTTCTTTGTGCAACGTGACAGAAGACCAGACCTACAGTAGAAAGTAGAAAATAGTAAGCAGCACCTTTTCCATTCATTTTGTGTATTCATTTTGAAAAGTGTTTTGTTTGTTTTTTTTATTATGGATACCGCTGCTAGATTCACCTCTTTAGCCCGTGAAGACCTTCCCCTTTTGGAGTATGCTATTGAGCTCAGTCAGCTTGCCGTTTTAACGGAATTAGACGACGCTACGCTGAACTTACTGTTCTGGATCGGGGCAAATTACCATCACCATCGACCTCCCAAACACCACTGGACTGAGTTGGAGGGAGCCCATCATCTGTTTGTCTGGAGAGTGTCTACCCCCGATCCAGAACACTGCCAGACCCAGAGCACAGCCCATCACCCCGTTGCGCGGAGCCAAAGCCCGAGCCCACCACAGACGGAGAGCCCATGCCCACCGCAATCAACGAGCCATTGCCGTGGACAGCGACAGATCTTGCCATTTTAACATCGTTACACGATGCTACGCTAAACTCCCTGTTATGGATCGGGGCAAATTACCACCACCCCGTCGACCTCCCAGACAACACTGGACTGAGTTGGAGGGAGGCCATTAACTGTTTGTCTGGAGAGTGTCTTCCCCCCGATCAAGAACATTGCCAAACCTAGAGCCCAGCCCACCATCACCCTGCTGTATGGAGCCAAAGCCTAAGCCCACCGCAGACAGAAAGCCCACACCCGCTGCAATCAACGAGCCATCGTTGAGGAGAGCAACAGAGCTGGAGATCACCCTGGAGACTGAGCCTCTCGGATCATCTGACTACCAGTGTTCGCCACAAGGGAGAACGCTATGGACAGCGAGAAAGTGGAAGGAAGCTCCACCCACTGCACCATGGCTGAGGATGAACTGAGCTGAGTATATTCAATTCTTCCTGTCATCATCTGCCTGCTCTGAACTTTGATTGTATGACAATGACCACAGAGGTTGTTGCCCTGTCGCTGGCACTCCCGGTGCTGAGAGTGGCCTTGTGGTGTGTGTGGGCAGCACACACCATTCCAAAGCCATCTGATCATCCCGAACTCCCACCCAGCCTCCTTCTCCCACCACCTCTGCACCAGTCCTCACCATCACTGACTCCTGCCAGCCCCTCTGCTTACCCTTAGCCCACCATCTGTCCTGGACTCGGCATGTTGACCCAGTGGCTCCACATTGGCTCCTAGCTCCCTCCTCTCCACCGTGGTCCGTCAGTCCACTAACTCTGCTGGGATCCCTCGTCCTTCCGGATTCACCTTGGTCAGTCGTCAACCATCCGCTGCCTCAGGACTACACTCCTCAAGCTACTCCTCATCCCTCCATCCCTCCGGCTCTGCCAGGCTCCTCCTTCCCTCCGGCTCTACCTTGGTCCTCTGTCGCTCTGGCTCCACTGTAGCCTTCCAGATCCTTGCCTCCGCCATGGTCGCCAGAGCAATCTGCTCCACCTTGGCCCATCCAGATCCTCAGCATCAACCTGGCTATTGGCGCTCCGTCTCCACCTCAGGCTTCTCTCCCACCTGCTCCACCGCCATCGGTCGGCCTCCTGGAGTAGTCTACCCTTCCTGCACCATGGCTCCTTCCTCCATCGGCTCCACCGTGGGTTGCCTTCATGGCTGCGGCCTGGGTCCCATCTAGCTCCTCCTGCTCAGGGTCCCTCCTGTTTTCCCCCTGGCTGCGCCCTCCGTCTGATCTGCCTTGGCTCATCCTGTCTCCACCCTGGACTTTGTTCATCGTCCTCCGCCGGAACCTCTACCAGTATTGCCAGCCCGCCTTTCTGCCAGCCTTTTGCCATCCCCTGTCACCCTTATGCACTCCTTTGTCCTCTTTCCAAGTCACCCTCCGTCCCACCCTTAGTTGTTCCTGTGGCGCAAGGTCATGCCTCACGGGAGGGGTGCAAACTTTTTTAAAGCCGAGTATGAATCTCATCAAGTTAGCGTTTTGAAGCACTTTACATTTATTCCAAAATAATAAGTCAAGTCAGCAACAATTTAAACAATATATATTATTAGTGAACACATGTTCTGCCATTTTTTTTCAGTAGTTAATTTTGATGTAACAAAATGGTTGTATCTAAGTGTGTGCATTGTTTAGTTTTTTCAGTTAGTCTTCCCATTAACGCCATTCATGCTCATTCAGACTGATTTGTGAACCCTGAATTTGCACAAACACAAAGGATGGGTTTATCGCATGAACCAATCACAGCTGAACATAACCAGTCATATCCAATCATATTGCGATGGAGGCATTGCCTCCTCCCGTGACTTTCCACAATTCATTCTCAATTACTGTAACTTTACCTGCTGGTGTTGCTGTTGGACAATGTTTATTTAGTTATTTATACATGTTTTAATGTCATATTTAATAATATTTGCATTGTTTTATTTTTGTACTAATTTTTTCCTCATCCAATATTTTGAAGAGGCACTGCTTCAAAAGAAACACCCCTGACGCAAGTGCACACCAGCAGGTCTATTAAACCAAAACACAGTAACTGCTACAAGCATAGAAACAAGCTGTTCCTAAATTGTTTAAATGTTAATGTTTTTGTTCATCAAATTGGTCTTGGAGAGAAGAACTCTTTTAATATTCACATTCATGGTTTTAAAGAAACATGTTTTGTTGTATTTGGAGTTACATAAGGCAGAACCCAAGACACTAAGCACAGAAGTGTGAGATGGTCTCATTGCGCAATGCCTCACTAAAAGAGGCCACTTCACATGCTTTTAACACAATTAATGCAAAAGCACAAAGAATTGTAGTACAACAACTCTAGCAACTAACTTCATTCACTACCCACTGCTTTCTTTAAATTTAGATTTGTCTAGGATTAACATCTCCACATCTTTAGTTAGTTACTTTGCCAGTTAGAATAGTGTTTTAGCTAACAATGTATAATTGGTCATCATTTGCTCATTCTTGAGGTGTTGTGAACCTGTATGATTTTTCTGTCTTCTGTGAAACATAAAAAAATTTAGCCAAGTGTGTATGCTAGGGTGTTATTTATTACAATGGACTATTTTTTTTTTTGGTGCTTCTGACATTTTTGGAGCTTGGTATGAAAAATACTGTCCACTAGGGTGACCATATGTCCTGTTTTTCCCCAGACATGTCCTGGTGCGTTTTGGCTTTGTTTTTGCATCTTTCAGGTACGAGTGAAAAGTGAGGCCACGGTCTGAAGTTTGCAGTTAACCCGGCGAACGGCAGCCCTTCACAGGCTCAGATTTCGGCGACACACCAGCATGAGAATTTCGGTTAAAAGCTATTACAGAGAACAGTTTAATGAACTAAAATCAAAATTCTACTTTTAAATGTTACATTTTTTTTATGTCTAAAATGCTTGTTAAACAAGTTTAAATGTATGTAATATTGTAAAATATGCTGTATTCACCAAAATAAATCCATTTCTCACGTATTTTGTCCATTTTTTTTCTTGCTTACTAATAAATGTTCTTCTTTTGATAATTGCTGTTGCCTCTAGTAATTCTGTGTTTATACAAGTTCCTGTCTATTTTAAACCAGCAATATATTAATTTTTAAACAATAGTTGACTTAAATAAAATAACCCAGCATGTTAAAAACATTTAACCCAACCAGCTGGGTCAAAATAACCCAGCATGTGTTCTGTCCAATATGTACCTAGTGCTGGGCTGCCAAATAACCCAAGTTGGGTAGTTTTTAACCCAGCATTTTTTAGAGTGTACAGTCTTTATACATTACTTGAACACATATTTTCATTGCTTTGACTGTTCTTTGTAGATCCCACTTCCTTGCACGTCATGATTGATCAATTATATACAATGCCTGCATGCTACTGGTCAAACTACTTTTCAGTCATTACGTTCAGCAAGTAGGAAAACAAAGCTAAAATCCAGACATATTAGGCAATTTAGAATCGTAAGACATCCAGGAAAATGGTTCGGTCACTCTAGTGAACACTACTTTTTTATTTCAAGCTCCAAAGGTGACAAAAGCACCATAAAAACAGTCCATATGCTTTGAGACTTGGTGGACGGGAAGATTGCAATAAATAACAGACTTCAGTTTGGGGATATTTCACATGAGTCGTATGGGCTACTTTGATGGGTCTTTTGTTGCATTTTTGAAGCTTGCCAGTCTCTGGTCACTATTCACTTTCATAGTACAGTAAAGAGCAATGTCAACAACACCCTGAGCATCTCTGTTATTGTTCGAAACCAAGAAAAATCACAGGTTTGGAACAGCATGAAGGTGAGTTTAAATTATATATTTAGAATCATCAACGTGGCTGGTAATATTCGTGGTTTAAAAAGGAAACATTGCTTCGGCCTGGCTATTATCCTAGAATTCTGAAATATCCTGTTTATTTTGAGCTTAAACCTTGGATAGTGTTGATGCAGACACTCATTTTGCTGACAGTGATGGATTCTAATGTCAGCTGCACTGACAGGGATCGAAGGAGGACTTTATTTCTGTACAGCTTGCTTGTTTTCCAAGGGTAATACTCTTGATCAAAGTGAAGGGGTGGTCTGCTGGTATGCTCTAAACTTTATCTTGCTCAGTCAGATCTAGTGGACTTACATATTTAGCAGTTAATCCCAACAGGAAGCTATGGATGAAATAATATTTCTTTAAAGTGGGATCTCATAGGAAGATGTGTTTAGGACAGATGCAGCTGCTTTCAGATTTAAGTTTTAGTTGCTTTGTTCATTTGAGGCAGAGAAAAAAGGATGATTTTTTTTAAAAATATGTACATATTAATATGTAAGGGATAATATATTGCCAGCTGGGCATCATCACAACATAAAGTTTGATGGGTGACCCTAATGCAAAGCTGCGGGCTCTTTTGTTATCCTGAAAGGGTTTATTTTAAGATAATGAGTAGCTGGCTAGATGCCACTGATTAAATTGATACAAACAAAACATTTTTTGAGGAGAAATTATTTTCTTTTTTTTACAGCTTCAGCTTCTGCTAAGAAAAATCAGCCATTACACTCTAAGAAAAGTCTTTAAAAATATATGTTAATATAAAGGGATTTTTCTTATTTATTTATTTACTTACAGTAATATTACATGTATTTTAAATTACGCATTGCAATGTAATGCTTTACGGTTCAAAAAAAAAAAAAAATGAACTAGCAATCTTCTGCCAGGAAATCATCCATATTTCCACAGATTTTATTTTATTATTTTACATTTTTATTGGGGGTTTAAACACATAGCACTGAAACCCTATTGTAATTGTTAGAACGGCCAAGGATCAGCAATCTCCATGTAAAACTGATCGGGCAGACCAAACCGTAAGTCGTAAAGACTTGAAACTTGCAGGGCTGCCAGTACTCACACCGTCTAAAATGCCACCCAAGGCAACAGCAATCAAAAGTACAAAATCGTTCATAACTCCTAAACCGTTTGCCGCAGGCTCAAGTGTCTTATGTCATTAGAATCCTGGAAAAAATGCTTGCTTTTAGATTCAATTTTTTGGGTATTTTGCATTTTTATTTAAGACCTTGTGAACTAGGTTTTTTGCCTGATTGGAACCAAACCAGTGCAGGAAGATTCTCTGGAGAGTATCAATAATTATCAAAAAAAAAAAAAAAAGTTTCACTTTTCAATTCGCAAAGGAATGCCAAAACGTTCAAAAGTAGCAGGGTTGCTTTTACTAAAATGGCTATAACCTTTGAAAGGAATGATATGTCTTTGCCCATAACTATGCAACCATTTGTCCTATCGA
Source organism: Labeo calbasu (assembly GCA_019740295.1). NCBI lineage: Eukaryota > Metazoa > Chordata > Actinopteri > Cypriniformes > Cyprinidae > Labeo > Labeo calbasu. The sequence goes on from JAHKKF010499848.1 coordinate 11,575, forward strand.
AATGAAAATTGGTACACACAGTCTTGGTCCAAAGTGCCAGAAGTGAGTATAAGGACATTTGTGTATTTCAAAAAAATGGTCGCCATAGGATGATGAATTTTGAGCACCTATTAGACAATGTTAACGGAGCTCGATCGGAACAAAATTTGGTGGGCCTGTTTGACTTACAGCCCGAAAGGTCTGTGAGAAATTTGAAAGAAATTGGCCACAAATTTTTCAAGGGTGTAAATGCTTATATATTGTGTGGTTTTTCACTCATGTGCATGATATTTGTATCATACCCTCCTCATTGTGAACAACTTCTACAACCACTGCCGTCAATCAAACTGTTTGTGAAATACTTTTGCGAACTAGTCCTAGGGTTTTAGTTCAGTCTGAAAGAAACCACTATGAATGGGTCGTTTAGAAAAGGGGCCTGTCCAAATATACCCAAAAGCCTATAAAGCCTAAACAAAAACTCAAAACTTCACAAAACCTGGTGAGCATATGCGACAAGTAATTCTGAGCAAACATACAAAGTTTTAGAGAGATCGGACCACAGCTAGCACTCTAACAGTCATAAACAGTAAAAAAAAAAAACAAAACATATTTCTATGGTAAATGACCCGGATTTGTCAAAAATGCCTTTTTTCTTCTTCACTCATTTAAGTTGTTACAGGCTTTTTCATATGTGCTTAAATTTCTTAAAGCGCTTGAACACTGGTAATACTTACTTTTTTATTTTATTATTTTATTAATATTCAATATTATGGACACAATGTTTTATTACAACTATCATAGAAACGTTTGTTTGTTTAATATATATATATATACATATGTTTTTTTTTTTTTTAAATAATACTTTTAGCTTGATCAAAAGTGATAGAAAAGACATTTATAATGTTACAAATATACAGTTTCAAATAAATGCTGTTCTTTTAGACTGTACTGATAAAATGGCTGGACTGGAAAAATGGTCATGATCAATCGCGATTACGTATTCCAGAGAGCCGTGCATTATATATAATGTAATCTGAAACCCAAA
>JAHKKF010499850.1:0-11754 GCA_019740295.1 Labeo calbasu
CTTTTTAATGCCATTTAATTTAAATATTCTATATAATATTTATTCAAATTTTATTTGTGTAAAAAAACTAATATAAATATATACAATTTTTTATATATTGTTGTTTTTTTATTTTTGATTTATATTTTTTCATTTTCAAAAAAATATGTATATATATAATTGTGCTTTTTAATGTAATTAAATTGTAAGATTTTATATATAATAATAATTATTCAAATTTAATTTTTGTGTGTGTAAAAAAATAATATTAATATTATATAATAAAATTATCTAGTGATATTTATATTTTTAAAATAATAAAATGTTAAAACAACATAAAAATGTAAACATAAAAAATATTTAAAAATATTAAAAATGTATTCTGTTTAAGTAAGTAAATAAATAAATACTCATTGGCTAAGAGCTAGAAATATAATCAAAATGTAATAATATTAGTGAGCTATATCAGCCCATCTATGGCCATTTGTGAGATTATGGCATTGGATATAGCGGTCGTATTAAAATAATGGTTTTTCTCTTAACCTCGCGAGCTGCCAGAGTCGTTTGCAAATACAGACGCCGCTGCCTTTCTTACTGTTCGTCGTGTTCTTTTATTAAACTCCTCTCTCTTGTTCTCCTTTTCCTTTTTGCGATTTGCCGAGCTGGAAATAGAAACGGATGGAGAGCGGCGACCCGACGCTCTTCAAAGGGAAGAGGTCCCGCGCCGAGCACAAGCACTTACACATATTGTAATTAGAGGAAAGGCCATTATCTTGTAAAGATGTTTTCCTTCACAGACCAGAAGAACATTTGCCTTGAGGATTTTCTGTGGTAACTTAATAATAGAGGCGTTCAGGTTCATTAGCAGCCGCGCTTCTGAAGGGCCCGATTCAGTAATAGGAAAAGTCTTCTCCGATCCGGCCGCTCGCGCCGTCGTCGGCACGCACGCCTTTCAAACCCAGATTAAGCTTTCTAATGAATTTCCAGTCCTGTACGGTTAAGCCGCAGCCAGAACGCAAGAGAAAAAATTAAATCAGAGCGAATTTATCTCCTATGATGTCGTTGTTTCTGCCTCCTGCTCGCAAAATTAACACATTTATTAAACCAATGAATTGAGACGTCTCCTATTAATTGGCAAAAGTGCTGAAAGCTCTGTTGGTAAAACGGACCGCCGAGGCCGCAAATGAAACTAAAGCCGTTAATTAGCAGATGAAATCGTCCGCTTGTCTAAAGCGCTATCGCCAGCGTCGCGCCCAGAGATTAATAGGCGGAGCTCGTAAAAAAATGAAATGGCGGTGTTTTGCAGAAACAGCTGGTGAGAGCCAGCAGCGCTGAGAGGGTCATCGCAGGGGCCCGATTAATGAGCGCGGGGCCGACGCTTCTGTCTTCTCATACGTGTTCCTCCACGGCACGTCCCGCTCCACACTTTGGGCTTGTCAGCGTGTGGCAGTTCAGAGGAGGGCGCTCCAGAAAGCACACGGGGCGTCCCAGTGTTATTTTAGTATCAGTTAATATACTATTAAAGTTTTCATTGATAATTTTCAGTGTTGAATTTTTTTTGTTTTTTTCCATTTTCTAATGTAATTGCATTGGCCACTAACTGAAATAAAAAAACAAAAATTTATTTGAAATGTTATTTTTTATTATTTATTATTATTATTATTATTATTATTTTTTTAAAATAACTGAAATAAAATTAAATGTGTGTATACTGTGTATATATATAAAAGTTGTCTTTTTTTTGTATTTTACATTTTTTTTGTATCACACAATTTTTTTTACGGTTTCACTTTTATTTGTAGTAGTATCAAGAGGTTTATGTTTTTAGTTTTAGTTATGTTAGTACTACAACTTTGAAATGTTGCATTGGCAACTAACTGAAATAACATTTAAAAAAATAAAAAATATTTAAAATTATTGAAATTATTATTTTTAAAAATAACAAATAATATAAGTATTAAAAAATTAACTTTAAGGTACGTTGTCTTTTTTTGTATTTCAAATAATAAAAATATTTTTTTTATGGTTTCACTTTTATTTATAGTAGTATCAAGAGGTTTATTTTTTTAGATTTAGTTATTTTAGTACTACAACTTTGAAATGTTGCACTGGCAACTAACTGAAATAAAATAAAAAACTAAAATGTATTTGAAAAATGTTGTTTTTTATTTTTTATTTTATTATTTTTAAAAATAGCTGAAATAACTTAAAGTTAAGTTGTCTTTTTTGTATTTTTTTATGGTTTTAGTTTTATTTATAGTAGTATCAAGAGGTTTTTAGTGTCACTTATTGTAGTACTACAACTTTGCATTGGAAACTAATAAAATATATGTAAAAAAAAAAAAGTTGAAAAAAGGTTTTACTTTTTTCTTTTGATTGTAGTTTTATCTCAGCATAGGTTAAAATGTATGTAAAAATAATTATTATAATTATCAATTTTTATTAATATTTTTTATTATTAATTAATTTAATTAAAAAAATTAAAACTGAAAGCTAAAATAAAATAAGATAAAAATAAAAATGAAAAATTTTAAATAAAATTGACGTTGTAACTAACTGAAATGTTTAAACTGAAGATAAAATTAAAGTGCTAAAATTACTAAAACAAAAATTAAAAAGAAATTAATTAAATTTAAAATAAAACAAAAGCTAAAACAAAATAAAATTTAAATAAAAATGAAAAAAATTAAATGAAATTGACAAATGCTGCCACTGAAATATTTAAGTTGAATCATAAAATGAAAGTGCTAAAATTACTAAAAAGAAATTCATTAAATTTAAAAAAAAATTAAAATTGAAAGCTAAAATAAAATATAAATGCAGTGAAAAACTTTAAATGAAAATGACAGATTTTGCAACTAACTGAAATATTTTTAAGTTAAAGCACAAAATTAAAATTGAACTAAAACTAAAATAAATACAACCTAAATAAGAGAATATTTGAAATTACTGAATTACTGAAATAAAATGTAATATTAATTTTTTGTATTTCTAAAAATAAAAATTTAGAAAAGGTTTATGTTTTTAGTTATTTTAGTACTTAAACTAAATGAAAATTTAAAATTTTAAATAATGAAAGTGTTGCCGTTATTGTAGTACTTAAACTAAATGAAAATGAGAAATGTTGCTTCTGCAACTAACTGGGAAAAAATATATAATATAATATAATATAATATAATATAATATAATATAATATAATATAATATAATATATATAATTTCAGTCAATGTTAATTTGATTAAATAGAAAACTGTTTTGAATGACTTTAGTTTTGGTTAGCGATAGTAACTCTTGTTGGGGCGGAGCGGTTTGGTTCTGTCGGGGTCAGTAGGGCTCCTGTAGTCGTGTGTAAAGAGGTGCTAATGAGAGAAACGTCCTGGACGCTGACTGACAGGCCCTGTGATGAGGCCCGTTTGCAGGCCTGAGTGAGTGCAAACATGACCGGGGCGACCGGAGACACGTGGCTTTCATTACTCGAACCTGGAGCGCAGGAAACAGAGCAGGAGGTGCGGCTGATCTGAAATGGGGTGCGCTTGTCAACAAATTGATAACCTGCCCGGAGGCATCAGTGTGCGGTTCGGAGCCTTATCAAACTCACATGAGCAGATTGATGTTTTGTTCTCCTCCCAAAAGCAGACAGTAGAACCCGAGAGAAAGGATGCTTCATTTCCTGCTCTGACATCCTTCAGGAGCCCGTTTTCCCCTCGCGCTCCTTGGCCGCGTTCCGACTGCATCTGGTGCCCCAGTTGGACGTTTCGGTGGCTGCGTCAGTCATTGTGAGCGCGCTCATTACAGCACCTCCCCCTGCGCTCAGACCAGCGTCTCCTGGGCTCCTTTCTTCTCTCCTCCCTCCCGAACGACCGCTCGCCCCGACTAATGGAGCCACTTACCAGCCCTTTAACCCTTAACTGTGCTGGTTAACCCCTCACAGATGCAGGCCTGAACATGAGCCCTGAGCTGTGGGGAAAATCCAGTGTGTGGAAGTAAAAATGAGTGATAATGCAATATAAACATCAAAAACATGAGTGGGTAGACACGTTCACACAGAATGTGTTTTTGCACTGCTTTTCCATTGTTTTTCTTCGTAAATGTGCACTAGATGGACGCGTTTGACTGTTGCACTCATTTTTTTTTTGTCGTGTGACATTAAAGTTAAAAGAAAATGTGTTTTATCTTATGTTTTTAACTGCTAAAGTGCATTATGTGCAAACGACTCTTAACAGTTATAGAACAATCATACATAGCAGTTTTGTTATTGTAAATTAGCTACAACAATCAACATTTGTAATCATTATTGAAATACTATATAAAAATAAATTAAAACCTTTAAAACCTTAAAGGAAAATTAGAAATTAAATTTAAATTAAATAGTAAAAAGAAAAACTGAAAGTTGACAAAATTAAATACAAAAACTGAAAAACATTAAATGAATGACAAATGTTGCAAGTAACTGAAATATATTTGACTTGAAGCACAAAACTAAAACTGAACTAAAAACTAAAATGAATGAAACCTAAATAAATCACATAAAATGTTTAAAAATTAATCTAAGATGGAAACTAAAACTTAAAACTGACATAAAATAAATTAAACCTAGAAAGTAATGTAAAAAATAAAAAAATAAAAATTACACACAAAAATTATACAAAAACTTATGAAAACTAAAAGTTGACAAAATTAAATACAAACCAAATTTAATTAAAAAAAAAAAGTAACTGAAATAAGTTTAATTTGAAGCACAAAACTAAAACTGAACTAAAAACTAAAATGAATGAAACCTAAATAAATAAATAAATGGCAAAAGCACATAACAAAATGTTTAAAAAGTAATCTAAAAATGTAAAAAAAAAACTAAAACTTGAAATAAAATAAAAAATTAACATACAAAATATGTAAAATTTACAAAAGTGCATAATAAAATTACAAAAATTACAAAGACTGAAATTTGACCAAAAAATGAAAAAACAGTAACTGAAATGTTTAATTTGATGCACAAAACTAAAACTGAACTAAAAACTAAAATGAATAAAACCTACACCAATAAATAAATAAAAAGTGGCAAAACAAAATGCTTAATTAACTTAAAAATGGAAACAAAAATTAAAACGTACAACTGAAATAAAATAAATTAAACTTATGTTAAAAAAAAAAAAAAAAAAAAAACATGTTTAGAAATTAACATAAAAAATGGAAACAAAAAATAAAACTTTACTAAAACAGAAATAAATTAATCCTAGACAGTAATATGTGGAAATGAATAAATAAATAAATAAATAAATAAAAATGACAAAACCACATAATAAAATGACTTATGAAAACTGAAGTTAAGTTATTTAATTTAACAGGACAAGTGGGTACCAATACAATCAATTCAATGTTTGCTGCTTAAATTTAATTTCTTATTCCCCAAAAATGAGACAATTGTATGTCTCAAGTGTACGGTCCAAGTGTAATGTTTATAGGATGTTTTGTTGCACATTTTCTGCTTTTATTGTGAGACGCATGATTTGAGGAGTAACTGATGGTTAATTCTTTGTGTAAAAGGTTTTATCACTAATAATAGTGCTGCTTATAACACCAAAGAAGACAGTATTTCTTTAGTTATCTGGCATTGTGGGACTGTTTTAATGGTCTCCAGCGCTGCTTTCTCCTCAGAAGAGCAGGAATTAGCGTTGACGGCTCTCTTGGCTCGCGTCCATGACGGATGATAATGATAAGCCGTTGTTTTACTGAATGACTGGACATAAACTGCTGTGTGAGAGAATCGATAGGCATCGCCGCTCACCGCAGATATGAACAATGAGCAGGCGCGTTCATCGCCAGCGGACGCGTTAACTCATTCTGGAGAATGCGAGTATCGACAGCGAGTTTTTATACGCCCTATTGACTCGATTGGCTGATTAAAAATAATTTTATTTCTCCAATGAAACGGCACGCTTGGCAGAGCTTACACGAGCGAGATGCGTTTGACACGAAGGAGGCCAAACAGATAAGGCTGAGAATGCAACTCTACAGTATATAAACGAGTGGCTGCCGTATCTCTGCGCCGCGTTATCTGTCTGAAATAGGCGCGATAAATTCATGTTTATCTGCCGTCTGCTGAGAGCTGACTCACGAGCGCAGGTTTCCCTCTCTCGCATGGGAAAACAGACATTTCTTTTCAACAATTAGGCATGTTGAGCGTCTGCTGCGTGTTTGCCAGCTGCTAAATGAAGATGTATAAATCTCACAAATCAAAACACATACAGGCAGCGACGTTTGACCCTAATTAAAGCCGGGTCGCGACGCAACATGTGGCGACTGATATATACGGCTTCGGCGTGTTTTGAGTTCGCCGCTGACCCGCGTTTTACCCTGACGTGTCACGTCGAGCATTAATAATGAGGATTTAGCGCTGACCGCCGGATCGGGATGCAGGACACACGCAAACGCTGCGTTTATTTCTCCTTATCGGCTCGGCTTGCCAAGAAACTGGGCTCATTACTGAGAATCACCGCGCCGTAGAGTGTTTGAAGAGCTGCTTTAATGACAAACAAAAGAAAAAGGCCTTTCTCTGATTGAAAACGCCTACTCGCTTCAACTGTGTTGGTGCTGACGTTTTATTTACGTGGAGTTTTGTAATTAAAACACTTCCGATAGAAATGTTTCGGTACGCCGGTTTGGTTTCAATCAGCAGTTCTGCATACTTGTAATCTGTAATGAAAGCATTTTTATTGATTATGCAAACATCCAGGGTATAGGAATGCTCTGAAAAGTATACGGAAAGCAATATACAACTTCTAGACATTGCTCATGAATATTATTTTCATGTTGTGAGACAAATATTCTGAACCAAATTTTTGGGAAAGGACTAAATTCACTGAACCTGCTCTCCAGCATTTCTCATTTTCATTTAGTTACAGCTTTTCAGTATTAATAAAAGTTTTTATTAATTATGTAATTATAAATTTTATTTATTTATTATTATTATTATTATTATTATTATTAAAATATGATCTTAAATAATAAATAAATACAAAATATTTTTGTTTATATTTTAATATTTTAAAGTATAAATACTTAAATATAAATACATTTACATTGATTTCATTTTAATATATATATATTTTTTTTTTAAGTAAATAAAACAATGTTTACAATGTTGTTGTTTTTTTTTTAGTTTAGTTTAAGTGTTTAGATATTTTATTTTAATAGTTTGAATATTTTATTTTAATATTTTTAATGTTTTAATTTATTTGTTTTTATTTAATTTCATTTCAGTAAATGTTTTAGATTTTTAATTTATTTTGAATTTAAGTTTTTTAATATATTATTTTAATAGTTTGAATATTTTATTATAATTTTTGTAACGTTTTATTTGTTTTTGTTTAATTTCATTTTAGTAAATGTTTTAGATTTTTAATATAGTTTAATATTTTGAATTACATTTTATAAATTCTATTTTGTGTTCATTTTAAAGTCTTAATTTTGTCTGTTTTGTTATTTTATTATTTATTTTATTAGTATTTTAAAATATTCTAATAAAGTGATATTTGTAGTAAAGAAAGTGTAAATGTAGTGTAAATAAAACAATGTAATTTAGTTTAAGTGTTTAAATATTTTATTTTAATAGTTTGAATATTTTATTTTAATATTTTTAACGTTTTATTTTATTTTTTATTTTTTATTTCATTTCACTAAAGGTTTTAGATTTTTAATATTGTTTGTTAATGTTTTGAATTACATTTTATTAATTCTAGTTTTGTCTTAATTTTGCGTTTTTCATTTTATTTACTTTATTAGTATTTTAAAATAAAATAATACAAATTTAATATTTGTAATAAAGAAATAGTGTAAATGTAAAATTCCAGTAAATAATACAGTGTTTACAAACATTATTTTGAACATGTAAATAATTTAAATTTAATGGTATTCAGAACAAAAAAAGACATGGAAAATTATAAAACAAATAAATTATAGTGGCATTCATTATAAACAACATTTAGCAAGCTTAAAAAGTGCTAAGTTGAAAACTAGTGGCGTGTGGAAAATTGAATATAAAAATAAACTTGTGTGGTACAAATCCAAATGTGTGGCTTTGCGCAAGTTTTGTGTGCTTAGTGTTAATTGCACTGAAATGTAAGCTGAAATATCTGCAGTCTCTAGATTGTCTTGTTAACTTTCACACTAGTTAGTATGTGTTTTTAGAGCGCCAGACGTGTGTTTACAGTGACTGATGCGAGAGACGCGCGGTTCACAGCGGCAGGTGTTACGTAAACGCTAATGATGATCAATGTGCGACTGATGCGTTCGTGACCTCTTCACCTGCATTAGCTTTAACCTGGAAGCGCTTTGTCTCCCTTCACTCAGTTTATTGCTCTCATTTTTATTGTAATGATTGTTTACAGGAAAATCTAATAATAGTAATACAGGCCTTACTGAGTGACTGTCAGATGTGGCAGATCTGAATCTAGACTGTGAAAATGTCTTGTTTTGCAACCATGCTGTTAGTGGTTGTTTGTGGAATTTGTAATTTTGGAGATCACAATTCTGTTTTGTGGCAGAAACCACTTGTTTGAGTTGTTTGATTAAATGCAGTACACAATTTATTGATAATGCACAGTATATACCAGTGACTTTCATTTTAGTTCAAATTGTAGCTTTTTTTTTTTTAGCTAATTTTTGTCATTTTTGTTATTATTTTTAAATAATAAAATAAGTTTTTAAATATTTTTGTTTTAATATTTTGTAATATTTTATTTTATTTTATTTTATTTTATTTTTTGTTATTTTTAATTAATTTTATTTCAGTTAATATTTTTTTTTAGTATTTGTTAATATTTAGAATTAGGTTGTGTTTATATATTTTATTTTTTTCACTTTAGCTGTATTTGTTTGTTTTGTTTAGTTTTAGCTATTTTAGTACTTAAACTAAAAGAAAATGTGAAAAGTTGCTTTTTAAACTAGCTGAAATAAACAAATGTAAGTCAAAGTTTTTAAATGTTTTGTTTTAATTGTTTAATGTTTTATTTTAATATTTTTTATATTTATTTTCTTTAATTTAATTTCAGTTAATATTTGGGGGTTTTAGTAGTTTTTGTTAATATTTTCAATTAGATTGTGTTTTATATTTTATGTTTTCACTTGAATTTAGCTGTATTTTTGTTTTTATTTTTTGTTTGTTTTAGTTTTAGCTATTTTAGTACTTAAACTAAATGAAAATGAGAAATGTTGCACTGGCAACTAGCTGAAATAAATTAATTTAAGTCGAAGTTTTTTAATTTTATTTTAATTTTTTTTTTTTTTTTCATTTCACTTAATATTTTTGATTTTTTTTAGTAGTTTCTGTTAAGATTTTGAATTAGATTTTATGTTTTCACTTGAATTTTAGCTGCATTTTTGTTTTTTGTTTGTTTAGTTTTAGCTATTTTAGTACTTAAACTAAATGAAAATGAGAAATGTCGCCTTGGCAACTAGCTGAAATAAATTAATTTAAATTGAAGCTTTTAAATATTTTAATTTAATATTTTTAATATTTAATTTGTAATTTTTTTTTCATTTCAGTTTTTTTGTTGATATTTTTGATTTAGATTTGTTTTTATATTTTATGTTTTCACTTGAATTTTAGCTGTATTTTTGTTTTATAATAATACTTTTCTTAAATAAATATTATTACAATAAATATAATAATGAGGAGTATCTTTTAATATCACTTTTAATGTCACCTTTTTTGTTAAGCCCTCGAATATCCTTCTGTTTTCGTGATTGAAATACTGCGGTAGGTGCCATATATAGATCACAGGAGCCCAAAATTTCACATATCTTTGTTTTTTTTCTGTTGAGAGGTGATCTAAACATTTTTGACTTGAAACAGATGGGAAATTGACAGGTTTGTGCTGCAGTTTCTGGATGTTTTGCCCTCCAGGTCTTTGTGTCAGTTTAAAAAAAACACAGAGTCTGACACACAAACGTCAGCTCAACCAATGGCGTGAGTCTGGGGGCGGGGCTTCTTGTTTGTCTTCGGACTGCGGGAGCGTTTCCAAACTTGATGACTTTGCAGAAATGCTGCAGAAAGATGATTGAGATTTTACTTTCATAATTGATATTTTGCGCTGATGATTTGGAGACGCTGTTCGCTGAACCGTGATGTAAAACAACCACAGCAAAAAGACTTAATTATCTAGAGATGATGAGAAAAATTAGATCATCAGAAATGTGCTTGTTTTTTGGGGTCTGCCAGCAATCCTGAATTATCAGAGGAGACGAGCTCATGATGAGTCCCGGTGCATCTGGACGGGCCCGGGCCGGACGGCTCGGTTCACAGATGACGGGATTTTGGCTGGTTTTCCCGGTGGCAGCGGAAGGATGTGGCGTATATCGGCGCCCGGTGCTGGAGGCCCGCGTGTGTCGAGCTTTGAGGAGACAGGAAAGCTCGCTGACCCGTGCCGGAGTTCAATTAGCATTTGCAAATTACACCTGCTCTCCATGAGCCGAGCGCCGCTGCGGCCCGTCGCCGTCGGCCATGGCAGGAGGGGGAAGATGTTGTCGGTGTTATTGCATGGCTGTATGAAATATTAACGCCACAGAGCCAGCTCTCTGAGTCCCTGTACTCATCAAAAATAGAGCAGAGAGAGAAGGCGAGGGGAAAAAGAAGAGCTAGGGGCGTCGCCGTGCCGCGCGGCCTGTAATGACTTTAACCTTTGCCCTCGCCCCTTTTCTATAGCGCACGACCCCAGCGGCCCGATCTTCCGGAGGAAAACAGCTTCCTCTTGAAGGAGCTGTGACATTTGAAGAGGTTCGGCTCACCTGCCATCGCCAAAGGGCCCGAATGATAGCAGGCTTCCCTAAAAAAAACAGCTGAGAATGTGTGATTTTAATAGCGCTGATATACTCTTAAGAGTCTTGGATCATATTTTGAATTAATTTAAAGTGAACACCAAAAAACTGAATTAGTAATTTGGTTGAGAATTTTTAATGTAATATTTAATAATGTAACGTTGCAATTTTTATTTAGATAGTATGCTATTTTTTTTTTAAATAACTTATTTTATTTCAGTTTGAGTGTTTTAATTGTTTTTATTATATGATTTGATAATTTTGTTAATATTTTAGATGGCATTATTTTTATATTTTCTGTTTTTATTTCAATTTTAAGATTTTAGTAATTTTGTTGTGTGTTTAAGTATTATTTTTTAGTTATTAGTTTTAGTAATTGTAGTACTTCATTTTCAACTTATTTTATTTCAGCTGGTTTTCAAGACAGCATTTCTCATTTTCATCTAGTTTCAAAAAATACGTATTAATATGTTTATTAATTATTAATTAATATGAAAAATGTTAAAATGTTATATTAATAATAATAATAATATATAATATAATATAAATATATTATATTAATAATATTTCAGTTAATGTTAGTATTTTTAGTTTTTCTTAATATTTTAAATGACTTTTTATTAATTTAACTTTAACTGTTTAATTTAATTTAACTGTTTAACTTTGATTTTTGACATTTTTATTAGTTATATTAATTACAGTAAATAACATTTGTAATAAATGATTATAGAATTTTTTGTTAAATTATTATATATCGTATCGATATAGTATTTGTACATTTTATTAATTTGTTTTTTAATACTTGATTTTATTTCAAGTAACAAAAGTCTCTAGTGCAGTTTTAGTAACTTTGTTGGGTGTTTTATCATTTTTATTTAATTGTTTTGCAGTGTAATAATTAATCATGTAATACTGTAAATTGTTAGACAGTTTATTTATTATACATTTTATTTTATTTCA
>JAHKKF010499854.1:0-17390 GCA_019740295.1 Labeo calbasu
TTTTAGACTAAACTTTCAGGAAGACAGTGCATAATTAAACACGATCATGTTTTAAAGTTTTTCCATGTCCTACATAAAGAAATGTGAAGTTCTCGGCCACCTTTTCTTCTGTTTGATTCATCACAAATACTCCTTCAGGCTCCGTGGAGCATAAAAGTTCATTTGTCTTGTGCTTGTAATGGCTATGACAGTTTTTTAAAAAAAATAGACTTGGTGCTTGGCCAAGATAAATTTGTGGAGAGGTGTTGCCTCCTCCTTAGGTCCTTCCAAAAAAAGCCTTTTCCTTGTCTCAAGAGAAAGAAAGACATACATAAGAATGGTAGAGGATGGATATGGAGGGAGAGAATGAGAGAGAAAGCATTCGTATTGACCCTGTTTCATGCTTTTGTCTGGCCCCAGACAGCCTGATCCATCTTATGGACCTGTTCCCCAGCGGGCCCCTGGCACCCGACCCGATACCTGGACCATCTGTGTGCCATCGTCCGCCAGTGATACCATCTGCCACTGATAATGCCCACGTACACAGCTCTCCTCACCGCCCGCGTGCCGGGATCGTCCTGTGCGCATTTGTCTCCTTCAGAACTGTCATCAATTTAGAGGCTTTTACACTTGAAATAGCTCATCCACACTCATTTTTAACTCTGGATTCATTATATCGCCCTGTTTCACACTGATACCAGGTCAGGTTTCAAGATTTAACAATGTATATTTTTAAAAGTGGGGTTATTTTTAACCATAAAAGAAAAAGAAAAAACAAATGTTTCTCGAAATAAATTAAAAATGAGCTGAAATAAAAGGAAAACATAAAAAACTGAACTTAATGATTTCATTTTTGTTTAGTGTAACTAAAAAAATAGATAAATAAATAAAAACTTTACATATATAAAACGTATATATATATATATAGCTTATATATATATATATATATATATATATATAAGCTAAGAAAATTACATCAAAATTACTAAACCTCTAACTAAAATTAAAATATAATAGTATAAAAATATAAAAATAAAAATACCTAAAAAAGTAAAAATACTTAAATACATAATATTTTGAAATTTAATAAAAAATATATATTATATATTATTATTATACACTTATTTTTATTTTAAAGTCTTAGTCATTTTGTGTTTACCTGTATATACATGTCTATATATTTTATTAATTTTTTTTTTATATTTTTTTAAGTTTTAGTTTCTGCTATTATAGTACATTTAGTAAACAAAATGAAAAATCTTGTTTTATAAAATTTGAAAAAAATGTGGAAAATTTATTTTATTTTGGTTAACATTTATTATATTTCAAGTAACATTTTTTTAAGTAATTGTTTTGGTTTAATTAAACCTATTTGTTTTCATTTTCATTTAGTTTAACAAAAAAAACTTTACATATATAAAACTTATTTATATAAAAGCTAAAAAAAATGACAAAATTACCCAAAATTACTAAACCTTTAACTAAAATTTAAATAAAAATGGTATAAAAATATCAAAATAAAAATACTTAAAAAAGCTAAAAAATACTTTTATAGATAATATTTGGATTTTTTAAAAAAATATTTTATATTATATATTATTACATATATATTATGTATATTTTTTAAAGTAAATTTGTGTGTGTACCTGTATATGCATGTCTTTTTTTTTTTTTTTTTATAAATTTATATTTTTTATTTATTTTTTAATTTAGTTTTTAGTTTCAGTTATTGTAGTACATTTAATAAACAAAATGAAAATCTTGTTTTAAACAAATCTGGAAAAAAATGTGGAAATGTTATTTTATTTCAGTTAACATTTATTATATTTCAAGTAACATTTTTTTTTTTTAAATAATTGTTTTGGTTTAATTAAACCTATTTGTTTTTATTTTCATTTAGTTTAACTAAAAAGAAAACCTTACATATATAAAACTCTTATTTATATAAAAGCTAAGAAAATGACAAAATTACCCCAAAATTACATCAAAATCACTAAACCTTAAACCCTAAAATAAAAACAGTATAAAATTATCAAAATAAAAATACTTTTATAGATAATATTTGGATTTTTTAAAATATATATTTTATATTTTATATTATTATTATATATATATCATATATATATTTTAAAGTTTTAGTAATTTTGTGTGTGTACCTGTATATACGTGTCTATTTTTTTAAATTAATTTTTATTTATAAGTTTTAGTATCAGTTATTGTAGTACATTTAGTAAACAAAATGAAAAATAATTTTTAATAAAAATGGAAAAAAATGTGGAAATGTTATTTTATTTCAGTTAACATTTAATATATTTCAAGTAACAATTTTTTTTTAAAATAATTGTTTTGTTTTAATTAAACCTATTTGATTTTATTTTCATTTAGTTAACAAAAACATTTTTTATATATATTTTTAATTTTATTAATATTTTTAAATTTTAAAATTTATGTTATTTTGTGTGTATACCTTTATATACACGTCTATATTTTTTATTAATTTTCTAAAAAAGTTTTAGTTTCAGTTATTGTACTACATTTAGTAAATGTAGTATACTAAAATAACTAAAAGGAAAATCAATAAAACAAATGTTTAAAAAAATAATAAAAATGCAAAAACAACAAAACTACTAATATTTTTAAACAAACAATTCACTTTTAAAACAAACAAACAAATCATTTAATTTATTACTTGCAGATTCTTGTAATTATATGTGAAATTTACTAGTAATTTCTGAGTGAAAACTGTTTCTACACCACTTTTTTCAGTGTTTCTTATCATCAGTGAAAAGTGCAGATGTTGTAGGATTTTAAGCAGGATGGATTCGTTTAATATTAAAACACTGCTGTGGGTGATGAAGGTTGTGTTTGGACGTATCAGAGTCACTCATGACTTATGGATGTTTCGCTGTGGGTGGAAAGAGAGAAAGAGACGGAGAGGTGTGAGAAGAAACAGCATGCTGGCAATAATGAGAGCGGATGAAAGAGGAGACAGACATGAGAAATAGTCAAGTGTGTGTGTGTAAAGGTGTCATTGATCGTAGGACACAAAGAGAAATATTTGTTGAGCAGATCAAACAGGAAGGTCATCATATTCTCATCGTCAGCACAAAAAACCTCTTTTCCCCTGAAACAACACAGAATTAAAGTTCACGTGCCCTACAAGAGCCTTTATATGAACACTGAGAGTGACTTTGCATGTGTTTGTGGATTTACACTGATAAACTATAAGGACAAAAATCACCTGAAATTAGTGAAATATGACAGAAACTCCCTGGGGAGAAGTCTGGCATCACATTTTTATTAATATTTTGCACTAGTTTTTATATTTATATTTTGCATTTTTATTTTAGTTTAAAAAACGTTAGTAGTTTTGTTATGTTTTTGTCATTTTATTAGTTTTTTTTATTTATTTCCCTTGTAGTTATTTTAGTACATCAAAATTAATGTGGCAACTAGCTGAAATAAATTAGGTTCATTCATTCATTTATTATATTTTAATTATGTTTATTTTATTTCAGATAACAGTTTTATGGTTTTAGTTTTAGTTATCTTTAATTATCCTGCTAGAATTAATTCACAATAAGGAAAATAATGTCTTTAGAAATTATAAAAATGCAGATTTTTGTTTAAGTTGTGGGTTTGGGTATTGGGTTGTCTTTAGCAGTGTTAGTATTATTTCTACAGTATTATAGAATTTATTTAGATTTTAATAAGCATTACATTTTATATTTTTAATTTTCATTTGAATTTTAAAGTGGCAATCTAAATAAATATAAAAATGTAAAATATAAATATATTTGATGACATTTCTATTTAAATGTAATAATTACTAATAAAAATATTTTAGTATATTTTTTGTATACTGTAGTTTTATATTTTATATATTATATAGTCATTTCATCATTAGTATATATAATATAAAATACAAAACATAAATATATTTAATTCTTATATATTTTATTTCTATTTAAATCATTTTTATTTAAATCTTAATCTTAGTAATGAAACCTAGTAATAGTGTTAAATTAGAGTTAAATTGTTACACTTAAATAAGAAATTATATTTTTATGTGTATTTTATATTTTTCATGTGTTATGTTTATTTGTATATTTTGTATATTGTATTTTTATATTTTATATATTATATAGTTATATATTTCATCATCAGTGTATATAATATAAAATTATATATTTTAGTTTTTCTATTTAAATGTAATAATTTTTATTTAAATTTTAATCTTAGTATTAAAACCTAGTAATATTGTTAAATTAGTGTTAAATTATTACACTTAAATATGAAATAATATTTTTATGTATATATTTAGGTTATTTTTATTTCTATATTTTGTATTTTATATATTCGTCATCAGTATATATAATATAAAATATAAAACATAAATATATTTTATGACATTCATATTTAAATGTAATCATTTTTATTTAATATTCATTTTTATATATTAATTTTAGACATTATGTATATTTAATACATTATATATTATGTATAATTATTACATGATACATTATATATAATTAAATGTATTTACATTTTGATTTTAATAATTTTAGTACTTTAACTTAAACCTGTTTCATTTGCTAACTCATTTGTAAAATATATATATTTTTTTCTTTTAAGTTTTTCATCTAACAAAGCGTTTTGTAATGGCTTATAGTTTTAATTAACAATAACAACACTAGTCTGTAGCTTTATATAAAAACAGTGAAGTGTAGGATACATCCTCATTCAAGTACGTGTGTGTATGTCAGTGCAAGATGAACTTTTCTGAAAATGTCAGAAGAAGAACAGCAAAACCTCCTAAAGCTACCTGGCTGAGATTTTCCAACAAGAAACAGTTTTCACAGAGGGATTAAATGGACTTTAGCCAGAATAGATGGAATATTGTATTTGACGTGAATGAAAACAAGGCTGTGAGGGACAGAAATAAAGGCCTTTCAATATATTTAAAAATTGTGAATGTTATAGTCAGTTGGAAATGTCTTTTTCTGTTACATTACACATGCTGCATACTGCACAAATAGTCAGTATGCTAGTATGCTGTTCAATGTTCCTTGGATGGAGAACGGGATGAAATGAAGGGCTGATATTAGAGAGCAGTTAATTTCCGGTGTGGTGGGTGTCAGAGGCGAGATGGAGGTGAAATGAAGGATCGCCGGCTCTGATAGAGTGTGTGTCAGACTCGGTTTGATCCGTCACTGCCGCAATACAACAGCTGAAACAAACCAGCAGTGTGTGTTTGCATTTGTGTTCACCAGATAAAAGTGCTCTGGATTGATCACTCAATTATGTTTGCATTTTATTTGCTCTGATTATACCGTTACAATTGAGTCGTTTTCTTGTGTTTATTCGCGTGTCCTGTGTTTGTTTGTTTGAGTCGTTTTAGAGGAGCCGCCAGGATAATGCCAGATAATGCCAGGAGCCAATTTACTAGTGAGTGTTTCTTAAATAAATTACTCGTATTGCTGGCAGAAAAATGGTTTTGTGTGAAAAATATGACAACGGCAATTTATTTTGGTTAGTGATAATTATTACAGTTAATTCTTCTGTTTTACAGTGTATGCATGCTTCGCTGGGTTTAATCAAAACAACAAAATTTGCTTCCGTCGTTAACCATTTTTAATTAGAAGTGTTACTTGTTTTTATTGTTTGATGAATGAATGTTAGTTCCTACAGGTGGAAAAGTTGGCATATATATATATACACACACACACACACATACATACATATATATATTACACACACACACACACACACACTAAAGTATGTAATTCCATTTGTTACAGAATACAATTTTAGTTTGTTTTTAAATTTAGATTAATTTTAATTTAATTAGCATAATTCAGTATTTTGCATATTACAATTGCATTTATTTTATTATGTTACAGTAAAAAAATTCTAATGGCATGATTTTTTTTTTTTATTTAATAAATTCCCTTTTTTCATTTTCAGCATAAATTAGTGCATTATTTATTTATTTATTTTGCAGGTTAGAAAAATGATTTATTACAGTAAAACCAAAATACTGTTTCTGATTTTATATATATATATATATAGACATGTAAAGACATTTTATTACAAATTATTATTATTATTAGTTTTAGTTTTAGTTTATTTGTTTTTATTTTAATGCCTAATTAATGCCTAATTATTTCTGAAAAGTCTGTCATTCCATTTGTTACAGAATACAACTTTAGTTGACATTTTTTAATTAATTAATTGAATTAATAAATTAATAAATTAATTTTAATTTTAATGTACTTAGCATAAATCAGTATCTGACAAATATACATAACCATTGGTTTTGTATATTACAATCGTATTTATTTTATTATGTTACAGTAAAAAAATCTAATGGCATGATTTTTATTTTTTCATTTAATAAATTCTCTTTTTTCATTTTAGTTTAAATGAGCATAAATTATTTATTTATTTATTTTGCAGGTTAGAAAAATGATTTATTACAGTAAAACCATAATACTGTTTCTGATTATTTTCATTTATGTTCTTTATATAAGAATATATATATATATATATATATATATCCTTCGCTTTTCATCGTTTTTTTTATTATTATTATAGTATTTTTATACTGTTATTTATTATTTTTACATTTTCCATTTTTATGTTAATTTAGCTTACATTTTAAAAATGTGGTAATGTTGTTCACTACCATTCAAATGTTTTTTTTTTTTTTAAGATCAGAACTTTTTTTCAGCAAGAATGCATTAATTTGCTCTAAAGACATTTTAATACAAATTATTATTATTATTATTATTATTAGTTTTAGTTTTAGTTTATTTGTTTTCATTTTAATGCCTAGGCAGCATTTTTAATTATTTCTGAAATTAAAGTCTATCATTCCATTTGTTACAGAATACAATTTTAGTTTACATTTTTAAATTAATTAATTGAATAAATAAATAAATAAATAAATCATTTTTTATTTAATTTGCATATTATAATTGTATTTATTTTATTATGTTACAGTAAAAAATTCTAAAGCCATGATTTTTATTTTTTAATTTAATAAATTCACTTTTTTGTTTTAATTTAAATTAGCATAAATTAGTGCATGACAAATACATGTAGTATTATTTATTTATTTATTTTTGCATGTTACAAAAATGATTTATTACAGTAAAACCATAATACTGTTTCTGTTTATAAAATGTTAGTAATTTTCATTAATGTTCTTCATATAATATTTATATTATTAATGCTTGTTTTAGTATTAGTTTATTCGTTTTTATTTTAGTACTTCAGCTATATTTATTACAACTATATTTATTTCTGTTTGTTGCCAAGGCAGCATTTTTTTTCATATAATATGTATATTTTAATTAAGCTTTATTACCAAATTGAATTTTTTAATAGTTTTAGTTTAGACTGTTGTTTTCTTCATAAATGAATGAATGAATGAATGAATAAGAGTAAAATTTAAATGCTCTATTTTTTATTTAAATTCTGTTTTTAAATGCTCCAAAATTAGAGAATTAGAGAATAAAACAGAATTTAAATAAAAAAATGTGTAATTAAAATGTGAAACATATAAGTTTGTACATACAGTTACTTTGTTTTGAGCTTTAATAATTAATAATTTTTACAGTAAGTTTAATAATTAATAATTTTTAAGATATTAGATTTTATGTGTTCATGGGAACAGAGTTGTATGGATGTAACTAATAACCTTTTTTCCTCACAGCGAAATCTGATTAATATGTATATTGTACAATATATATAATGTACACAATATTTTAATGAGCAACACATTATCAGACTGAAATAAGAATAATAGGGCCATTTATATGTAGTATTTCACTCAAAAGTACTAAACGATTCATTCAATGGGGTTTTAATATTGTCTTTGTGTGCTGTTAGGACAAACCTCCCCAATCGCCTGCGGTGTCAGCATCAGCGTCTGTCATTAGCGTCCTGCGTATTGTGGTAATTATGACTTTGCTGTGTATTATATTGTATATCTGGACTCCAGGGCTTCCTGAGGGATGTTGGCTTTGTTGGCTCTATAGGCAAATAATGATAGGTCACATTTATCACTGTCAGACTGCAAAGTCATAATTAAGTTGTTGCACTTTCACAAAGGAACACAAACAATTTCAAGTTAATTGGAAGTTAAAACTTACAAACTACACAGCAGGTTTTGAGGTTTCAAGCTTGTGCATTTTATCTCTGCACATGCAATAGAGTTTGACACCTGAAAGAAAAAATAAAATCAATATGTCTACTTTAGCCTTTAAACTAGGATTCTTTGATGAACAGAATATTAATAATTAATATAATAAATAATCAAGTTATATTTAGTAATAGCATTGATCAGTTATGAGATTAAAATATGATTAAATTAGCTTTTTATTGTTATTTTATTACTTTATATATATATACATATTCATTTATTAGATTTAAATATGCTTAAACCTGCTTTTTTGTTATTTATTTTATTATATTTAATTATTGTACATATTTATATATAAAGATATTGTATATTATAATACATAATTATGTTAATTTATAAAATTAATATATAACATATATAAAAAATAAATATAATTTCATATTGAAGTGCAATAATTTAACACTACTTTAACACTATAAAGCCATATGTTCCAGTGTCTGTGTCATTGATATTGTGAGCGGGTCAGTAGCGATTCCGATCCGAAAACAATATAGCTCTTTCCCTTGACATTTTTCTCGCTGTCCATGCTAACAGGCGGAACAAAGTCTTTTTGTCCTCGCCTGCCTCCAGTGTTTTGTTTCAGACGCGGGTCGTTTTTTAATCTGCCCAAAGATTAGAAAGCACACGTTGAGATTGGAGAAACGGCTCAGCTCATTTCGGTTGGGCCGCGGGAGTGCGATTAGCGTGGCGGTTCAATGCCCAGGGGTGTAGCCTAGTTTGACAGGACCATCCAGAGCCGGGAATTCACAGCGCAATCGCATCACAGTGCTGTGGGAAATGTTCATGATCTGAGCAGCAGCTAGTCTTCAATTTACTTACAGGCTTCCCCATGAATGAACAAGCACGGCCGGTCCTCAAGGCTCTGCGGTACTGAACTTTAAGAAATAATTCAAAAAATAAGAAATACATCATCATTTGCTCAGCCTCAAATCTGCAGGAATAATGCCAAAACTGTGCTTTCCAGAAAACAAAATGGGCTTTTGACTTGAAACTGTAAAGCTCCAAAAAGCTCAACAATGACCATAAGTGAATTTTCACTACCTTTCAATTTTTTTTTTTTTTTTTAAGATTAATACTTCACCAAGAATACATTAAATTGGTCAAAACTGAATGTAAAAATTATTGATTTATTTGTATTTGTGTGTTTTTTTTTTGTTTGTTTTTTTTTTTACACCATTTCTTTGTAGATGTGTATATGTGTGTAAGATCCTCTGTTTTTGTTTTTAGGGTGACTTTTTAACATTCTGTCAAGGGTCTACAGATGAAAAATAGCTTTTTTGGCTAATTCTGGAGCATTTACAGGCATGTTTATTAATGTGCATTGCCCATGTAAACAAATAAAATAAGCTAAATTTTATTTGATATTTTATTCATTTTATTTTATTTAAAATATATATATGAATCAAACGAAATCAGTTAAAAATTAAACAAATTTTAAATTACATAAGTAATGTCATATTTATGTTGAATTATTAATTACTTATTTTAACACTTATTACAAATTTTTTTATCATTTATATATTATTATTATTATTATTATATATAAATTTTATTAATCAAATTTATTTAATCATATATATATATATACATGTATTAGTGCTGTCAAACGATTAATTGCGATTAATCGGATCTGAAATAAAAGTTTTTAGTTACATAATATGTATGTGTACTGTATATATTTATTATTTATATATATAAAAACACACACATTCATGTGCATGTATTAAGAAAAATATATTGTTTATATATTAAATATATTTATATATAATATCAATTATATAAAGATAAATATATACATGTAAATACATACAAATATTTTCAGAATATATACTGTATGTGTTTGTATTTATATATGCATAATAAATATGCATATTATGCACACATATATTATGTAAACAAAAACTTTTATTTTGGATGTGATTAATCATTAGCATATATATATTCAATAAAAATCTGTTTCATAATCAGAAATGTTTCTTTCAGCGTATTAGAATGATTTCTGAAGGATCATGTGACACTGAAGACTGAAGTAACTGATGCTGAAAAGTCAGATTTGATCGCAGAAATAAATTACATTTTAACATATATTCAAATAGAACACAGTTATTTTAAATTGCAATAATATTTCACAATTGTACTGTTTTTACTGCATTTTTGATTAAATAAATGCAGCCTTGGTGAACAGAGGAGACTTTATTCAAAAACATTTATAGATTTTACTGATATAAAGTGACCAAGCACACTTTGTTCAGGTGTATAGGTGCTGTTTTAGTCTGTTTTCAGGTGTACTGGTGTATCCAGATTGGAACAGATGATTTGAGCAGCTCTTGGCAGTTTGTGCACAGTATGCATCAGACCATCAATAAAAGTACTCTGGGTTTGAAGTCTGAAGGCTTGAGGCTTTAAAACAGTCAAAAGTTAATTACTGCCGGTTTTGTCTAACTCCCAAACCCCTGTGTGTGTGTGTGTGTGTGAGTGTAAATGTGTGTTTTCAAAGGAAAGGAAAGAGCAGATCTCCATATATAATAGCAGTATAAATACCAAATGCATTGTGTGTGTTTGTGTGTTTGCTCTAACATGCATTTGCTCTCAATTTATATGAAGAGATTAGTGCTTGAGTGCTCTCTCTGTCTCTCATTCTCTGTCATGAAGCAGATTAGATTTAGCTGACATACAAAAACATCCCATGTCAACCAGTCGTGGATCACATGACTTCAGACGAGCCTGTTCTATACATGGCGACAGCAAGAGGAAAATTCCTCTGTCCACAATTTAAGTGTGAGTTTAACAACAGAACAGCCTGAGGTTAAACAGATCTTAAGAATAACTAGACTCTGGAGTATTCCTGTGATGATCTGTGGTATTTGCACTCATTCCTAGTACCGGTCAGATAGGGCCATATTTCCCTGGAGGTCTGTGGAAATGTTATGCTGGTATTGTCACTGCAGTTTATGCAATGGTATGTTTATTGTTATTGTGCGCAGTTAAGCTGTGGGTGTCTACAGTGTCTAAACTGGATGCATTCAGTGCAGAGCTGCACATCAGAATATACACCACACAATATGTAATCAGTATTAAGTAGCACGGGTATATTTGTAGCAATAGCCAAAAATGCATTGTATTAAATCATTAGTATATTAAGTAAAGATTATGTTACATGAAGATATTTTGTAAATTTCCTGCTGTAAATATGTCAAAATTAAATTTTTGATTAGTACATGCATTGCTAAGAACTTCATTTGGACAACTTCAAAGGTGATTTTCTCAATATTTGGATTTTTTTAACCCTCAGATTCCAGATTTTCAAAAAGTTGAATCTCCACCAAATATTGTCCTATCCTAACAAACATACATCAATAGAAAGCTTATTTATTCAGCTTTTAGATGATGTATAAATCTCAATTTTAAAAAATTGGCCCTTATGACTGGTTTTGTGGCCCATGGTCACATATTCAGTAACAGCATATAGCACATAGCTGTGAGTTTCATAAAAATGGGTGGATATCTTTTTTTTTTTAATGAAAATTTAATTTTAACATGAACCTCATAGCTTTAAAATCTAATGTTAAATTAAATACAATTTTTTAAAAAAAAAATCAAATGTCATATTTAAATGCAATATTTAATATAATATATATCAAAATTTCTTTAATATTCAATTTTTTTTTTTTTTACATATACAATAATTAAAAAAGCATTTAAATGTAATAATGCATGCACACATGTGACCCTGGACCACAGTCATAAGGGTCAATGTTTTAAAATTGAGATTTATACATCATCTGCTGAATAAATAAGCTTTCCACTGATGTATGGTTTGTTGGGACATTACAATATTTGGACAAGATTCAACTATTTGAAGATCTGGAATCTGATCAAAATCCAAATATTGAGAAAAATCGCCTTTAAAGCTGTACAAATGAAGTTCTTAGCAATGCACATTACTATTGAGAAATTAAGTTTTGACATATTCATAATAGGAAATATACAAAATATCTTCATGGAACATAATCTTTACTTAATATCTTAATGATTTTTGGCATAAAAGAAAAATCAACAATTTTGACCCATACAATGTATTTTTAGCTATTGCTACAAATATCCCCATGCTACTTCAGACTGGTTTTGTGGTCCAAAGTCGCATAGATTGTCTTCTATGAATGTCTCTTTAAGACAAGCCTTTGTGTTTGTGCTTTCAGTTTAAGAAGATCTGACTGATGAGGTGGAGATGATGCTGTGAGGGAAAGCACACTGTGTGTGTGTGTGTGTGTGTAACTGCATATAGCGGCCAGCTAAAACACAGGGGGTTTCTCAGCTCTGCTGTCCAGCGTTTCTGCCTGTGGTTATGCACTGTTGCATGCAGGAAGGACGCAGTGTGTGTTGACTGGAAGGAAAAGAGACGTTGCACATTTGCATGAGATTAGAATGAATAGTTCAAATCTTTTCATACAAATATTAAAATAGAATCATTTAATCACCTGCATGTTGTTCAAAACAGGTTTGACTGATTTTCTTCCGTGAAATGTTTGCGGTGCTCTTTTCCGTGCGGTGAATGTGAATGAAGACTGATGCTGCTGATCTCCAAAAAGCAGTTGTCCATATGACTTAGTTTTTTTTTCTAGAAGCATTTACTTTTAATGGCTCTATAAACGATTTTGACAATATTTAACTCTATAAACAGCAGAAAAAGAATCAAGGGAGCACTTTTTTAGCCAATGAGAAAGCTGATCAGTGGTTTAAAAGCACTGTGGGCTGTGCTCTTGTGTTCCAGAAGAAAGAAATGACATGAGGAATGTGTGAGTAAATGGTGACCGAACGTTCATTTTCGGGTTGAACAATTCCTAAACGTATGTAAGGTATGCCGCTTTTCACAATACACATTATTTTAAAGCAGCTTTACTAAAAGTCATGACATTAATGTTTGGAATATTTATAGCCACATTTATAGCTACTTGTTAAAATTACAATAAAAGTATATAATTTTTATCTCATAATTCTGATTTTTTTTTTTTTTTTTTTTTTTTTTTGATTTGCAAAAGATAAACTTTTTTTTGTGGTCTCGTAATTCTGAGTTTATATCTTGCAAATCCGAAAAAAAGTCAGAATTGTGAGATATAAACTTGGAATTACAGGGAAAAACAATAAAATATATAATAGCAACTTTATATCTCATAATTCTGACTTTTTTTCTCAAAATTCAGAATTGAAAGATTCTCAGAATTTCTGCCTCTTTTTTTTTTCAGAATTCTGACCAGAACTGTGAGATATAAACTCAGAATTCTGAATTTTTGTGGGTTCGCAATTCTGAGTTTATATCTTGCAAATCCGAAAGAAAAGGTGAGCATTTTGTGATAAAACCAATAAAAATATATAATAGCAACTTTTTATCTCATAATTCTGACTTTTTTCTCAAAATTTAGAATTGCAAGATTCTCAGAATTGTCACTTTTTCTGATCTTGACTTTTGATCTTAAAGTTTTGACTTTTTTTCTCAGAATTCTGACCAGATCTGCACATATAAACAATCAAGCAGTTGAGATTTGCTATGTAGTAAAATAACTGAATCCACCATCCCACTCTTAGACACTTATTCCCACAATACTGTTTCTTCTCTCCACTCTAGAGAGTTTTGGAGTCTGTACGGCTGTGTGAGATTGAGAAAACAGCCATGTTCAGCTCTGAGAATGAGCGCTGTGTGTGTTTGAGGGAGTTTGTGAGCACTGGTGCATCTTGGGGGCTGTTCATCTGCCACATTGAGTCTGATGCAAATGTAAATACAGGCTGTAGGCTGGATCCACCTACTCTATGTCTCAGCCCACACACAATAACAACACGCCGGCGGATCTCTGGAGGAGGATGAAACCAGAACACACGAGATGAGCCGTGCAAATGCAGGGACATGTTTCATTAGTGGAAGTGATTCGCACAAACCCCTAACCCTAATTTAACCCTGAGTGAAGCACAAAGCAGTTTACATTTCTACATCTCTTTAGATTGCATGCCAAACGCAAGCCGTGGCTCCAAAAGCTGACAGAAACATTGATCCTGATCACTAATCAGTGTACCAGCTGTTCTTAGTCCATTATCCCGGAATACTGTTCCGGTCGGATCAATAGTGGCTCAAAGCAGCGGTCAACGCGTCTGCTGTCGGGTAACAGACGGATGACGGCAGCCCCGGGAATGAAGCGCTTGTATCTGTCCCGTTTGATGGATTACTGACAAGCAGCGTCTTGTTAGAGGGAAAACGGTTGCTTAAATGTGAAAAATCACCTTTAATTCCAGAGTGACAACAAATCAAAGGTACTCGTGGCGTAAATGGAGATTTGAGGTAATTGAAAGAATTTAGCTTTTCATTGGCAATTACTCAAACACTGTCTCATGACCATGATGCATCTGTGAGACAGATGCTCACACATCATGTTTGTCAAAATAAAGGGACAGGGTTAAATAACTTCACTCCTGCCAAACAGAAACATTGTTTTATTGTATATTTCTATGGTTTAGGAAATCAGAAACTAAAGCTGCGTATTCTCTGTCTTTCTGGCTATGTTTGAGATTGATAACCATATTTCTGTCTGTCGAATTGTGCTAAAAATACACACTGTGAAAAAGAATTACACACAAATACTGTAAAAATGGTACAGTAAAAACCTGCTAAACCTGCTAAACATTACCATATATCATATACCTGCTAAACCTTAACATATAGGATGAAAAATTGTAAATATACAATGAAAAATTGTAAATTTTAACATTGCATTAAATCAAACTTTACATTAAAATACTTTACTTTTTTGCAAGTAAAAACAATGAGTTATAAACAATAAGGTACTATCATAATTTATTAACATTTTACATTTTTTATGTTATATTTTCAGGTTTTATTTACATTTTAGTTTAAGTTAGTTTAAGTACATTTTAGTTTTTGTTATTTTTAGCAATATATCTATATATATCTATATCTATATCTATATCTACATCTATCTATCTATCTATCTATCTATCTATCTATCTATCTATCTATCTATATATATATATATTGTTTTTATGTCAGTTTTATGTTTTATTTTATCAAGTTGAACTAAATTAAAATGCCTTTGCAACTTTGCAACTGAAATAAAAAGTTTTTTTTACTACAGCTGTCAAATGATTAATCCCGATTAATCACATGCAAAATAAAAGTTTGTGTTTAATAAAGTATATATAGAAATACACACAGATGCATGTAAGTATTTAACAAAAATTGTACATTTATATACTAAATATTTATGTACATATAATATAAATTATATGCAAATATGTATATATATATATATATATATATATATAAATTACACAAATGTATGTGTGTATTTAATTAATATACACAGTACACATATTTTTTATCAACACAGGCTTTTATTTTGCATGCAATTAATTGCAATTAATCATTTGACAGCCCTGTTTTTTACATTTTACTTTAACTTTTTTATTTCAAGTAACAAAGATGTTTTAATGGTTTTAGATTTTCATACTATATTACTAAACTATAATATTTTAGAATTAGTTAACTATAATAACTCTGTACCATACAACAAGCGCAAAATTAAATTTAGTTTTAGTCTTAGCCTAAATTTTAGTCTAGTCTAGTCTAATGTGATAACAAAAATGTTGGTCAAACATAACCAAAACAAAGCATTAATGTTAATGAGACAGTTATACATTGCAATTTTTATTTATTTATTTTTATTTTTATTTTTTTGAGATATTGAGCTACTTCTGCTATTTTAATCCTGTTAGAAATGTGGTCAAAAACTATCCTATTCCGTTTTTCCTATATTTCTGCCACTTTTTCTAATCTTAGAGAGGTTACATGAGTGATTAATGGCAAAAAATAACAAGGCAGATTAGTTGTGTGCTGTAGTTCTCACTATAGTAATTTTGACCGTTTACACAAAAATACAAATTTTCTCAACCCCAATCTGCTGTGATAATATTTCATCTGGTAAATTGTGTCTTTGTAAGCATTAGATAGAAATAAACTACCAGCGGCACGTCCAGCCAGTTTCTGTTCTGTGTTTGACTGATTTCCTTTCTTCTCAGGTTTTTGCTGTGAGCGTGTGAAGAGCTGAACACTAGAGTAATTATGTTCAAATGCTGCTCTGCTGGCTTGCTGAATTTCACAGGCTTTCAGGAACAAACCACTCAAACACAAATCCACAGCGGTTCTCCCTGAACTCGCCAGACAGTTGTGCTGCTGAAGGTCTCAGCGGCCCTGAAAGGAGCCTGCTGTCTACAGAGAGTTTAGAAGAGAGTTTAAGTTCCTTTCACTGAGGATATCATCTGTGCTGAGCCACAAGAGCTGCTTTTGAGTTTGTCATAAGGATCTTTTAGAGAGTCTTCCGGTGATGTTACAGATGAGAGCTGCCATATGTGTAAAAAACAGTAAAGAATCTGTGCTTGTTCACCGTGACTCTCTAGGGGCCCTAATAGGGGAACTAGAGCACAATGACTGAGGTACGTGTTTGCGTGTGCATGAGACTGCATGCTAATAGGTGTCCTAAATGTCACGATGGTTAATGAATGGCTCGTTCACGGACTGTCACATATTGCACACTGATGCATACTGCACTATAAAATGGCTGAATTCACCTGCTCCAATCAGATTGGCTTTATGCATTTTTGGGAGTCAGGGAACACAAGTTTCAGTCAGTCTATAGATAAATATACTGACCAAAATTATAAACGCAACACTTTTGTTTTTGCTGCCATTTTTCATGAGCTGAACTTAAAGATCTAAGACTTTTTCTATGTACACAAAAGGCCTATTTCTTTCAAATATTGTTCACAAATCTGAGTGAGCTCTTCTCCTTTGCTGAGATAATCCATCCACCTTACAGGTGTGGCATATCAAGATGCTGATCCCCAATGCTGACATCAGCAAACCGCTCACCCACACGACACCATACACGCTGTCTGCCATCTGCCCTGTACAGTAAAAACTGGGATTCATCCGTGAAGGGAACACTGCTCCAAAGTGTCAGACGCCATCAAATGTTAGCATTTGCCCACTCAAGTCGGTTACGATGACGAACTACAGTCAGGTCGAGGTCCTGATGAGGTCGATGCCACACCTGTGAGGTGGATGGATTATCTCGGCAAAGGAGAAGTGCTCACTAACACAGATTTAGACAGATTTGTGAACAATATTTGAGAGAAATAG
>JAHKKF010499858.1:0-16292 GCA_019740295.1 Labeo calbasu
GTTTGTCATGCATTAAAAAAAAAAAAAAAAAAAAAATATATATATATATATATATATATATATATAGAGAGAGAGAGAGAGAGAGAGAGAGAGAAAAAATATTAGGCCACGCAACTGTGTCAACATTGGTAATAATGAGAAATATTTCTTAATTTTAAGCACCAAATTAACATATTAGAATGATTTCTGAAGGGTCATGTGACACTGAAGACTTGTGTATTGGCTGCTTAAAAATCAGCTTTGCCTTCACCATCACATTAATAAATTATTATATTATTTTAATATATATATATTAGGTAATATTATTTTTAATTTTTATATTACCTAATTTTAATATTAAAATTAGGGCTGTCAGTTGATTCAAATTTTTAATCTAATTAATCGCAAAATAAATGTAACTTTGAAAATACCGACAAAAGATTGCTATTTTTGAGTTAAATGAGATAGTATCAAGTAGACATTACAAATTGTAGCTTTATAAAAAAATATTTTATTTGATTCAACAGAATTTATTACACATTACCATTTAGGCTGCAATGGCCTAACGTCAACTTTGGAACAAAAACAAAGATAATGAGAATCTTCTCAGTATTTTTTTGTTCATACGGTGAAAGTCAGTGGTAACCAGAACAGCTTTGTTACCAAAATAATCTGATATTTTCTAAAAAAAAAAGTACAATTTATATACTTTTTAACCTCAA
Organism: Labeo calbasu; assembly: GCA_019740295.1. Classification (NCBI taxonomy): domain Eukaryota; kingdom Metazoa; phylum Chordata; class Actinopteri; order Cypriniformes; family Cyprinidae; genus Labeo; species Labeo calbasu. The sequence continues at coordinate 702 of JAHKKF010499858.1, forward strand.
ATGCTTGTCTTGTCTAGCTCTGTGATGTGCATGCATACTCAATGTAATCTGGGTCAAAACAGTTAGGGTCAGTCGAAAAACTCCCATCTCATTTTTTCCTCCAACTTCAAAATTTCCCTACATCGCTGCAGAAGTACCGACTCAGTGTTTACAAAGTGAAAGTTAAAAAAGTTAAATATCCTTTAAAAAAAAAAAAAAAGGTAAAACAGTGGTATAGGATGAGCGTTTCACTAGATAAGACCCTTCTACCTAGGCTGTGACCGTTTAGAGCCCTTTGAAGTAAATTGTAAATTCTTGTTCTGGAAGTGAACTTCTCTTGTAAGTATTGGATGGACAGGATATTGAGTATTAAATGGTTAGGAAAATTACCTCATAAAAGTAAAAACAAAAAATTCTGGTAGATGATTATTGCCCAGTAACAAAGTTACTGTCAGTAAAACTATTATAGACAACATCCTGCTCTTAACATTGCGCAATTGTGGTGCTTTTTTAAATGGTCTTATACTGAAGTTTGAACCAAGATCAAAGAAAATGTTTTTTAAATGTCTATAGCTATATCTCTGGATTTTGTGTGAGTGTGTCTGTTCTGTAATGGATGTGTCACAATAAGTCCTGGATGAAGGAGTGAGCAGAAAAAGTGCCTACAGCTGCAGACGAAGCACATCCATCCTGCTTCAGACACACCATCTTTATAGCAATTTTAGAAATAGCTCAGATAGGCATTTCTGATGCCTTGAACTTTAGTAAAACTGCAAGTTCAATAGTTTTCTCTGTTCTCTGTTTTGTTTTTCTGACAGGAATGTTGGACACTGTGATCTCCGTTCTTCTTCACCCCAGCGCATCTGCTCGTCTGGCCGCCGCCTGGTGCCTGCGGTGTGTTGCCGTAGGGATGCCTGCTCAGGTGGCGGTGTTGCTAGACCGCTGTGCAGAGCGGCTGAATGCCCTAAAGTCATGCCCAGAGGCTGTGGCAGGGTACAGTGCTGCCATCGCAGCTCTGCTGGGAGCCGTACAGCTCTGTCCGCTAGGAATATCACACTCAAAGGGCAAGGTATGAATGAGATTTATGTCTATACGTGTCCTATGCCTCTTTTGAAAGCACAGTGTTTTTTTTTCAAATGTTTTTGGTTCTGTTTGTGCTGTATCATCAGATATGCTTAAGGTCTGTTCATACTGGCAGCATTTCAGATCACTGTAGTCAGTGAGTCTCTGCTGTTGCTTGCTAGTAGGCGTTTCTACACAATTGCAGTTTTCAATCAGGCGCCAGATCACTGTCTAGACTCCCTTTGGTAGTTTCCACACTACATCACTGCTCATTTTAATGAAGTTGAGCTCATGATGGTGTCTAAACATTAAGAAATTGAAAATGAATGACTTAATTTTGAAATGGATGACTTGTTGCAAATCAGTGTCATTTGTTAATGGATTATATGATACTGCATCCCACAAAAAGTTAAACCTTAAAGAGACAGTTCGCCCAAAAATGTAAATTGTCATCATTTACTTGCTCTTTCTTTTTCAAACCTATTTGACTTATTTTCTTCTGCAGAATATAAATAAATATATTTTAATGTAGTGTTTTCTAACCTTTAACTTTCAATACAATACTTTAAAGGGGTCATTGGATGCAAAGTTCACTTTTTCATGTTGTTTGAACATTAATGTGTGTTGGCATTGTATGTACAAATCTACCCTATAATGATCGAATCGAGCCATTCTCAGATGCCTGTCGGTGTGGCGTCACTTCGACAGAGGCCGGTCCCACAGTAGTTGATTGACATGAGTGTCTTACCTCAGATCAGTTGTAACAGTCCAGCCTCCATGTTTTAATGTCGAGCAGGGATGTAAGTTAGCGATTGAGGTGTTGTGTCGCTGGATGTAATAATGAACATAGTGGTCGTCATTTACTCCCGACATCAGAGCCGCTGAAGATGCAGTGGATTATATTTGTTTGTGAAGGGAATGCGGCTCCCAATCTACATATATCCGTCTATGTTCACGCAAATCATTCGTGATCCAGCTTCACCTACAGCGGAAGTGAGTATAAGGGTTTTTTTTTTATGAATCTTTGTGATCGCCTTTCCTAATAACGTGCTAATTAGCAAGTTTAGCAGCTAAACGTGGCTGAAGTAAACAGGCTTGTCACTTCACAGAGAGAAGAGAGGGGCAGGGGCGAGCAGAGCTCATTTGCATTTAAAGGAACAATCCCCTCATAATGGGATGAGTTTTGCAGAGCTCATTTTGACAAGGTAAAAGGGGTGTTGTTTTACACAACCATTGAGAATTTTAACCAAGTATATTATAGACCTTTCATTAAGACCCTAAAGAATCATATCAACTTGTGGAAAATGAGCATCCGATGACCCCTTTAAAAACAATATTCAGTATCATTTTCAGTACCTTAGAGGAGATTGCCACATTAAGGGCATAAGATTATACATTTATTTCACATCGTGGACTGACACAGAAAAGAAGAAATTGTTGAATAAAGTTATTTTTGTTTTCTTTGCACACAAAAAGTATTCTCGTAGCATCATAACATTAATATTTTAATGTATAAATATTTTTAATGTATTAATATTTTAATGATGTCCTTACTACCTTTCTGGGCCTTGAACATCGTAGTTGCATTGCTGTCTATGCAGACAGGGTCAGAAAGCTCTCAGATTTCATCAGAAATATCTTCATTTGTTCTGAGGATGAATGCAGGTCTTATGAGTTTGGTATGATGTGAGGGTGAGTAATTAATGACAGAATTTTCATTTTTGGGGAAACTATCCCTTTAAAATACACTGGTTTGTGTGCAGTGTTGATTTGGGATCAGTAGATTGATACTGCGGAAGATTAATATTAAAATGGTTTCAAATATTTCCTTATTGAAAAAACACAAAACATTTTTAATATTTACAAATCTTTGTTGACAAACTGTTTTGGTGACCACTGACAAAAAATGAACAAATATCATTGCTTAAAATTTATATATTTTTTTTATTTTCTACAAAAGTAATACAGGTTTGGTATGAAATGCAGATGGGTTAATAATGACAAAATTGTGAGAGAAATTTTGTTGCTTGTAAAGAGTTGTTTACTAATTTTGGGTTTTTCAATGCCACTGTAAATGTTATTAGTATCATGTATGGTTATTATTTTTCTTGTTTGGTCAACACCCTGATGTTGCATTACTCATTCCTATGGACTGGTTGCAGGTGGTGATGACCTTGGCAGAAGATCTGCTTCGCTCTGCAGCTCAGAACAGCAGAATCTCCATCCAACGCACTCAAGGAGGTTGGCTGCTGCTCAGTGCTCTCTCCACACTGGGTATGAATCAGTTTACTGCTCCCGCATAGACAAGATGTGCTTATTATAACAGCCAATGTGCTAGAAGTTTATTTTCTGTTTTCATGCTGTTTTCATATTTTCTGTTTTCATTCTGTTTTCATGTTTTTTAAACATCCCTTTGTTCTTTCTGATATTTTTATTCAAGGACCCACTGTAATGGAGCATCACTTGCCTCGATTGCTGTTGCTATGGAAATGTGCCTTCCCACTGTCTGTAAAGGACATGGAGAATGAGCTGCGGCGTGGAGACTCCTTCACCTGGCAGGTGACCCTGGAGGGGCGAGCAGGAGCACTGTGTGGTGAGGGTCGTTAATGAATCTTACAGGCATCTCACTTACGTGTCGCTGTAAAAATAACATCTTTTCTTCATGCACCAGTCCAGCTCCTGATCTGCTCTCTTGCTTAAGATCTTTGCTGTTGACTGCAAATAGGAATAAACAGGAAGTTCATACTAGCTTGTCATCTCTCTTACAGCAATGAAGAGTCTGGTGGTGCACTGCAAAGACCTGCTCACAGATGATGTCATCAGTCGTCTGCTTCCTCTCTTGTCCTGTGCAGTGGGCCTGCTCAATCAGTAAGTGTATCTTGATAGCTTAAAATGAAAATGGCAGTTATTTCTGAAGTCTTAAGTGTCTTTTTAAAGCATTGCAGAATGGAGATCAAATGGCTGTTGATAGATAAATAGTGATTCCCTTCATCTCATTTTAGGCTGCCCTCTATCATTAAATCCTATGGAAACCAGATAAAAAATACAGCCACTGTCTTTAGATTGAGAGTGTATGAGATCCTCACAATGCTTCAACCTAAAACATATGAAGGTAAGCAAATTCTAAAATAATAAACTAGATCATGTGTTGATATTTTATGTATTTTATTCAAAGGGTCACAGTTTGTGTTAAAGGGATATTTCACCCAAAAATTAAATTTCTGTCCTTAATTACTCACCCTCACCAAACCTGTAAAACCTTTGTTCATCATTGAAACACAAATTAAGATATTTTGGATAAAATCCAAGAGCTTTTTGACCCTGCATAGACACCAACACAACTGACACGTTCAAGGCCCAGAAAGGTAGTAAGGACATTGTTAAAATAGGCCATGTGACATCAGTGGTTCAATCTTAATGTTATGAAGCTACAAGAATATTTTTTGTGTGCAAGGAAAACAAAAATAACAGCTTCTCTTCCATGTCAGTCTTTGGCACGTGTTCATTAGAGAAGGATTTCTGGGTGAACTATCCCTTTAATAAAAAGTTTGGATTGTCAGAATTCCAGCAGAAATACCAAAGAAAATATCTTGGCGAGTTGGAATTGGGATTTTGTGTTACACAAAAAGGTGGAGAAACACTTTTAAAGAGTGATATATCAGCCTGGATCACCCCATCAGGGTTTTGTTGTGAATTTTGAAGTGAAAAACAGCAAGTAATTATCATGCTTTTAAATTTAAGCGAGCTGTTTAGGATAATTATTTTCAGGTCCCAAAATAACATATGGAAATTGGACTGTTTTGATTGCCCAAATATGTATTTATTTGTTTATTGTGGTTTGGTTTTGTTGGCTCAGAGAGCTTTGGCACCGTGTTGAAGCAGCTGCTGAACGATCTGACCGGGCCAGAAATCACAGCATGTGCTGAGCTGAACCTGCTGCCCTCCCTGTGCTACAGCCAAGACTTGGCACTGCTGGGGCCTGGACTGCAGGATGTGGATCAGCACTACATCGAGGAACAGGTCAGATCACAGTCTAATAGTCAAGATAATAGCCTTGTGAATGTGCAATCAATGTCATTTATTGATTCCCTAGTTACTGTGCATTTCGTATTTAATCTCATTGCATTTTCTGTCTGTTTAAAGCTCCATGGTGGTAGTTCAGGAGGTGGGACTTTAGAATATGACCCATTTACCATCTTTGAGAAAGCCCAGGAAGTTCCTACCCCCCTCCCTCCAGCTTCTGCTTTAACGGCAGCAGCTGTCCAGCTGTTTGGAGGGATTTTCCCCCACCTGGGCGTTCAGCAGAGGTACGTCCACTGTCACTACAGAAACTCCCTCCAGAGGGCTGCTTGAGTGACTTGATTTATGTCATTCATTAGTATGCTTTTGCTGTTTGGTTTGGAGTGCTTTCAGTTTAGTTCATTTGGAAAAGTCTTGATGTCGACGAACACTTTAGTTCAAGTAGTTACTTTATATAGGACCTTTATGCAAGCAGTACCCTTCAAATGAACAGGTAACGCTAAACAGAAAATTCTCAGATGGACTCAGAGTTTAGAGTTTCCCCCAACTCTATTCTATAGTGCCTTACATTTTTCTGTTGATGCATCCCACTTTGTAAATTATTTATATAGTTTGTTTGTTTGTTTGTTTGTTGTATGTTGCATTTACTAAAATGTAGATGTTAACCAACATTTCCGTTTAAAGATATTCAGATTGTTGGGAGTAACTGATACTGAATGCTTGTGGGAACTGGCCTTAATGAGATCCAGAGGCTTTTTGAAGCACTTTCTTATGCAGCATAGCCAAATTTACATCCAGACATCTGCATGCATTTGCATAATTGGGGGCTGTTCTGGCCATGTCCCATGCATTATTAAACATAGCAGTGGAGAGAAAATGATACTGATCATATGGGGCCATCGGTCCTCCTGCAGTGCATCTTTCATCCCACTAGCAGCTTGTCTAGATTTTTTTTCTTTTGTTTTGTTTGTTGATTAGAAGTGGAACAAAGACAGTGCGTATTTAGAATCTGGATTTTTACAGTTTTACATCTGTTTTTAAAGGTTTAGTTTACCCAAATTCTGTCATTAATTATTCACCCTCATGCGTTCCAAACCTGTAAGACCTTCATTCATCTTTCATCAAATATTGCATACATGCAATTACCACGTTCAGTGACCAGAAAGGTTAGTGAGGACATTGATAAAATAGTCCATGTGACATCAGTGGTTCAACTTTAATTTTATAACACTACGAACTATCCCTAACTAATAAAAGAGAATTTTTAGAGAAGAACTGCCATTGGTTTCAAACTCTTGGCATTTGGGCCATTTAATCATGGGATGGTCATTGAGAAAATAGATTATATATTTTATAAACCATGTGGATTAATGTTTTTAAAAAAGTTTCTTATGCTCATCAAGGCTGCATTTATCTGATCAAAAATACAGAAAAATGGTCATTTTGAAATAATATTGCAATTTAAAATAATGGTTTTCTGTTTTAATATACTTTAAAGTATGATTTATTTCTGTGACGCAAAGCTGAATTTTCTTCAGTCATAAAAAAAGATTTCTATTTTAAATAAATGCTGTTTTTAACGTTTTATTTATAAAAGAATCCAGAAAAAATATTAAGCAGCACAACTGTTTCCAACATTGATAATAAATCAGCATATCACAATGATTTCTGAAGGATCATGTGACACTGAAGACTGGAGTAACGATGCTGAAAATTGAGCTTTGCATCACAGAAATAAATTATATTTTACAGTATATTAAAATACAAAACCGTTATTTTAAATTGTAATAATATTTCACAATATGCTGTTTTTTCTCTGTATTTTTGATCAAATAAATTCATCCTTTATTAGCAGAACACATTTCTTTAAAAAAAAAAAAAAAAAAAAAAAAAAAACATTAAAAATCTTACAGATCCTAAAGTTTTGAACACCTGTGTTGTGTGTGTGTGTGTACAGTACAGTACATCTTTTGTATCTTTTGTATTTTCTGTCTCAGGGCTCAGATCCTAGAGCAATTCTGTGAGTTTGTGCGTCAGCTTAAAGGAGCCCGACAGCAGACTGTTCACATCCATGTAGTTGCTGCTTTCTGCTGCACTTTGAAGGTAAAAAGCCATTTAAAAAGTAACCATTTAAAACAGTTCCATTCAGACCATATAAAGCCAGTTTGTTTCTCTCTCCCCCTCTCTTTTTTTTGCTTTGTAGTGTTTGGCATCAAGTCGGAAGGAATTGGGGACAGAGGAAGTTCAAAGACCAGCACTGTCTCTCCTATTGGGGGCGCTAGAGGGCTCAAACCCTCTTTTGCGTTGCATGGCTGCTGAAGGTTTAGCCAGGCTTGTGCATGTTCTTAACGACCCCAATTTCACCGTTTCCATCACTCTCTTGAGTTTTGAGAAGTAAGTGTATTCCAAATTAAGTGTAAAGAAAAGAATATAGTATTGAAACTGTACAAAATGGATGTAAATGTCTTTCAGACTTAAGACTGCGAGGGATGCTATTACACGCACAGGTCATGCTTTGGCACTAAGCGCTGTCTACCGTTATCTGAGTGGGATTAGCTCTTCTCAGTTCCTTAGTGCCTGTGTTGGGGTCCTCTTCACCCTGTCCCAGGACAGCACCTCACCTGAAGTTCAGGTACACAGGGCACATGACTGTTTATACTCCCTATAAAAATAAATGAGGATATGTTCTTACATAGAGGGTTGTCAGGAAGTTCATGTGCTAACATTTCAGTCAACTATATGCATGTATGCAGATGTGGGCTCTCCATGCTCTATCCATGGTTGTGGATCTAGCAGGTCCTCTGTACCACAGTCACCTGGAGGCTAGTTTCAATCTGGTGCTACGTTTGCTCCTCTCAACGCCACACACGCACGTGGAAGTGCAGCAAAGTCTGGGTCGCTGCCTTAATGCACTTATCACCTCTATGGGGCCGGATCTGCAAGGTGCACATATTTATTTACCCATCAACACACACACAAACACACACAAACAACACACACATTGTGATTATGCAGGTGAGACCTTTACACACTCTTTTCTCTCTGGTCGTTTAATGTAAACTGTCTCCAGGTGAGGGTGCAGGTGTGTGTGCAGTGAGGACTTCATGTTTGGTGGGCTGTGCTGTGATGCAGGACAGTCAGGACTGTCTAGTCCAGGCCCAGGCGATCTCCTGCCTCCAGCAGCTGCACATGTTTGCGCCACGCTTCGTCAATCTGGCCAGTCTGGTGCCCAGCCTCTGTGTACGTCATCAATGCACTTTACACTTCCAATCGTATTGAACAACAGCCATTTAAAGGGAAAGTTCACCCAAAAATGAAAATTCTGTCATTAATTACTCACCCTCATGTCGTTCCAATCCCGTAAGACCCTTTGTTCGTTTTCGTTAACCCAAATACATATATTTTTGATGAAATCCGAGAGCTCTCTGACCTTGCATAGACAGCAAACAACTACCACGTTCAATTACCACCTTAATTTTATGAAGCTTCGAGAATAATTTTTGACGTGCAAAGAAAACAAAAATAGTGACTTTATTCAACAATTTCTACTCTTCTGTGTCATCAAAACTATCTTAATTTGTATTCCGAAGATGAAGTTCTTACACGTTTGGAACGACTTGAGGGTGAGTAATTAATGACAGAATATTCATTTTTGAGAGAATCGTAACACATTTAACTGAACAAATTTCTGATAAATTACACACAGTAAACAAAATGTTTGAGTGACCACAATTTGAGTGAAATGTGAATTGTTGTGGCTGTTATATTATTGTATAATAATTTTTTTTTTTCACCCCCAAGCAGCTTGAGTTGTCAGCAAAAAAGTAAAATAGGTTCCTTGGTGGATAAATAGAAATTATTAATTAAATAAGATTTTTTTTTATTTGAGACTAACAATGAATTATGCACACAACCAAGAAATTTTTTCATTTTTATCTAGGGTAAATGTACAAGAAGAATTTTAGTTTGGTTTAGGTAGATGTTTTGAGAAAACATTTTCTATAAAGGAATAGTAGATATTAATATTCTGGAAGATATTTACAAGGTAGTAATTATTTAAATTTTATGGCAGATAACCAATAATTAAATAAATTTTTTTTTAACATTTTTAACATTTTGTTTTTTTTAAATAAGTCTCTGTGCATTTGTTTGATTCAAAATGCAGCAAAAGCAGTAATATTGTGAAATATTTTACTATTTAAAATAACTGCTTTCTATTTGAATATATTTTAAAATGTAATTTATTCCTGTGATCATTACTCCAGTCACATGATCCTTCAGAAATCATTCTAATATTGTGATTTGCTATTTAAGAAATATTTTTTATTATTATTATCAATATTTGAAACTGGGGAGGAAATTATAGAAATGAATACTTTCATTTAGCAGGGTTGCTTTAAATTGATCAAAAGTGATGATAAAGACATTTATAATGTTACAAAAGATTTCTATTTCGTATAAATGCTGTTCTTTTGAATTTTCTATTCATCAAAGAAACCTGAAAAAATTCTACTCAGCTGTTTTCAACATAATAATAAAAATAATAAATGTTTTTGAGCAGCAAATCAGAATATTAGAATGATTTCTGAAGGATTGCGTGACTAGAGTAATGACGTTAAAAATTCAGCTTTGAAATCACAGGAATAAAATACAATCAAATAGAAACGTTTTTTAAAAAGTGAAAATATTTTAACATTTTACTGTTTTTGCTGTGCTTTGGATCAAATAAATGCAGGCTTGCTGAGCAGAAGAGACTTTTTTTTTTTTTTAAAAACAAAACATTAAAAATCTTACTGTTCAAAAACTGTTGACTGGTAGTGTATATTGTTGAAACTGATAGCCAATAATGAAAACTCTGTAATGTCAGCCCGTAACCATTATGTATATGTAGACGCACACCAAAAAGCACTTTTCCTTCTTCACATTCATTTATTTGTTTTAAACTGAATAAAAATGAATGTCATTGAAATAGAGTCTTTACGGGCCTGTCTTTTCCCTCATCTGTAGTGACAGTGCTGTTTTTTGCTTTCTCGTACAGGAAATCTTATTGGATTATTCTGTGTTGGTAGGTTTTGTCTGCCTCTCTGCTGTCAGGCCTCTTTATTCCCTTTCCTTTGTTTGCACTTCACATTCCCGTCTTTCTCTTGCGTCCCTCTCTATAATTACGCTCTGTTGTCCTCCTCTCATTTTTCCCAGTGTGAAACTAACTCAAGAAGGATCTGGTTTTGAGCATGAGCAGACAGTGTCACTGCCTCTAACTGCAGGGTTAATGCCAAGGATTAGGCTTGCTTGGCTTGTTCTTTTCTGTTAAGGCTTCTAACACTGACCACCCACACGGTGCACATGACATTCACATCCACAGCTGTGGCCTCATGCCAATTCAAGCTATTAGCTTTATTACTGTGAGAGCTTCAGTCCATTGCGCTCTCACACAGTCGCACACACGCACATTTAGACGTTATTAGACAGTAATTGAGAAAAACATGCTTTGTTCTACATGCTCTATTTTTAGATGGTTTGATTTATGGTTCTGTTCGTTGTAAACAGCTCGCTTGTCACATCATTTAAAGCTCAAAACAAGCCTTGACAGTAGCCCTGCTGTCCCTTTCTCCTCTCCCTCTGTCTTTCTCTACACTGAAAGAGCGTTTGTGTGGGGTCCTTTTGACAACAGGACTAACTTTGATGTGACCGCAGCTGTCTGCTGAACTGTTTTTTGCATATTTGTCTGAATTATGTTGTGCAAAATGTGATGAAGCGATCTTTGCATTTGAAGCGTGCTCTATGTCTGAATTCACCTACTTACTTTCAGTCTGCACTAATGTTTTATATATATATTTATCAGAGGTTTTATTTTGTTTTATTTTATTTGTTATACTACTCGGCTCTAAAGTCTCAGATCTGTTCTTCTATTTCACAAGACCTCACTTGATACTAATGATTTTTAACACCATACTAATATTAAGATGTTATGTTACTTTAAATTTCATGTATAACATTTGTGCATGTACAGATAAACCTGTGCAGCTCGTACCTGTCTCTGAGACGTGCAGTTGTGGCCTGCCTGAGACAACTGGCTCAGAAGGAAGCTGTGGAGGTATCTGAACATGCAGTTGCTTTGGTTAAAGAGCTACCACGCAGAGACAACACACAATTGGGTGAGTCAGCATCGCCCCCGCTGCACAACATGGTATCATCTCAGCACGTCTCTACTGTTTATTGTACTGTACTCTGCATTTTGACGTGGGTTTGACTGCAGTGAACCATAGATTAGATTGGGGCCTGGAATTTTGTCTTGAACCTTGTTTGCAACCGTTTTTTTTAGTCATCAAACACCATTTTAATCTTCTTGCTAATCAGGAGAGAATTCTGATAAAAAAAAAAAAAATCATGGTTTTCACAGACAATAACTTTGATAATAATAGCATTGAAGATAATAAGGAATGTTGGTAACACTTTAGTATATGGAACAATTCTCACTATTAACTAGTTGCTTATTAGCATGCCTATTCATAACATATTGGCTATTTATTAGTACTTATAAAGCACATATTCTGCATCCCTAATGCTACCCAATACCTAAACTTAACAACTATCTATCTAACTGCTAATATACAGCAAATTAGTAGTTTATTGAAGAAAAAATCATAATTAATGGTTTGCTAATAGTGAAAATTGGACCTTAAAATAAAGTGTGACCGAAATATTTCTTGAGCACAAAATCAGCATATTAAAATGATTTCTGAAGAATCATGTGACACTAAAGACTGGAATATTGGCTGCTAAAAAGTCATTTTTTACAGTACAAGATAAAATATTTTTGGGGGGATCAATTTTTTTATTGCTTTTGCGTAGAAAGGGTCATATACAATTGTATACAATTGCTTCTTCACAGTAAACAGATCGAACTGACCCTCTGAACCCCTCCAAACACCCACCCACCCCCCGGGTTCCCCCAAGTCCTGGCCACCTTACAATGAAATTGCAATCTAAACAAATTGCCTGCATAAAAAACAAAACAATAAATGATAAATAAACACAATAATAAGATAAAATACAGTTTTAAAATGTATTAAAATACAGAACACTTATTTAAATTTAAAATTAATGTTAATTTAATATGTTGTACTATATTTTCACAGTATAACTGTATAATAAAAGCTGCCTTAGTAACCTTAAGACACTTTAAAAAATCGTAAAAAAAAAAAAAGTATAAGTTATTGACAATACATACACTAACACGCACATATAGAATATATATATATATATATATATATACTGCCGTTCAAAAGTTTGGGATTAGAAAGACTAATGTTTTTAAAGAAGTCTCTTATGCTCATCAAGGCTGCATTTATTTGATCAAAAATACAGGAAAAAACAGTAATACTGTGAAATGTTATTACAATATAAAATAGTGGTTAATAATATACTTTAAAATATAATTTGTTCCTGTGGCGCAAAGCTGAATTTTTCAGCAGCCTTTTCTCAAGTCTTAAGTGTCATATGATCCTTCAGAAATCATTCTAATATGTTGATTTATTATTAGAATTTTCTATGTTGGCGACAGTTGTGCTGCCAGATAATATTTTGGTAACTGTGATACTTATTTCAGGATTGTTTGATGGATAAAAAGTTAAAAAGACTAACAAGTCTTTGCTATCACTTTTTATCAATTTAACAAATCCTTGCTGAATAAAAGTATTATTTTCTTTAAAAAAAAAAAAAGACAATAAAAATTTACTGGCCAAACTTTTGAACGGTAGTGTATGTTGTTAGAAAATATTCTATTTTGAATAAATGCTGTTCTTTTTAACTTTTTATTCATGAAAGAATCCTGAAAAAAAAAAAAAAAAAAGTCACAGGTCTAAAAAAATTAAATATTATGCAGCACAGCTGTTTCCAGCAATGATAATGAATTAGCAGATTTAGAATGATTTCAGAAGAATCATGTGACAATGAATACTGGATGATGCTGAAAATCAGCTTTTGTCACAGGAATAAATTTGATATTAATGTATATTAAATACGTCGTAATAAACTTTCACACTATTACTTTCTGTACTTTTGATCAAATAAATGCAGCCTTGATGCACATAAGAAACCTCTTTAAAAAACATTAATTTACTGATCCCAAACTTTTGGTGGGCTGTTTGTTAAATGATTAATGTATATCCTGCAGATGTCACAATTAAGGAGGTGGGATTGGAGGGAGCTTTGTTCAGTCTGCTGGACAGGGAGTCTGACCCGTGCCTGTGCCGAGACATTCAGGAGACACTTGTCCACATGATGAGCTCGGCTGCTGATAGTAACCTGGCCCACTGGCTGAAACTCTGCAAAGACGTGCTGTCTGCCTCTGCAGGTAGGCTTCAGTCTCAGCTCCTTGAGCAGAATATGATGAAAATAGAATAGTCTTTCATTATTTTTTTCATCTCCAGACTCTTTATCTCCCGTATCTTGAGTAAGAATTTTGTTTAACCTACTCACAGCAAAAAAACAATGAAAACTGCAGATGAAATCATGTACCAAAACTATTAACACCAAATGTGATATGAATTTGCTTTAGTCTCTGAGAAAATTTCACATATGTAATAAAAGCAAAATGTGCTCTACTTCTTTATATTTTTTATTACAACCCACCTGACAAGTGCAAAGGCCTTGAGATTGGCTACAAATGTTGTGAACTTTGCGTACAATTTCATGACACATTCCTTTTGTTTTTATCAGTGTTTCTTTGACTTGCAAAGAGTTGCGTCCTTTGAGTATTTCGTTTTTCATGGTCTTATTCTTTAGACTCAGCTGCAGCTGCTGCTGTGGAAACGCAGCAGGAGGAGGATGGAGATCGATATGATGACTCTTCAGTATTCCACGCAAAGTCTGAATCCAGCGGCCCCTTCAATAACCTGCGCTGGTCCACTCGTGTGTTTTCCATGGAGTGTGTGTGTCGTATAATAGCACAGTGTGAGAACAGAGACCCGGCTCACTTCAACATGGCACTCGCTCAGGAGCAACGTTTACATGAATCTGCAGGTTAGACACATCACTTCTGTTGTGTTAGAATTTTTATTTCCTTTTATTTCCCTTCTCCAAATTGCTTTAGTGTGTTTGCTCTATACTGTAGTGTCTTTCTTGATGTGTTCAGTGAATCACTGGATCTTAGCGCCACCTTCTGGGGTGATTTTATATACATTTGTTAACACTGTGAATACTGTCACCCTTTCTGTCTCACAGATTTCCTGGTTCTCCACTTGGCGGACCTCATCCGCATGGCTTTCATGGCAGCCACAGACCACAGCGATCAGCTCCGACTGGCTGGTTTACAAACACTGTTGGTCATTATCCGGAAATTTTCCAATGTGCCAGAGCCTGAGTTCCCTGGACATGTCATTCTGGAACAGTATCAAGCCAATGTGAGCAGTGACTTAGTAACTTATCTAACTTAGTACTATTCAGCCTCAGTCTTAAAATGAAGTTTGCACACTTTCATATGCCCAGAAAAGTGCTGAAAGAAAGAAATTGCTTGTCTAGAGCAAACATGAACATTGATTGACAACTTAATTAAATAGGATGTTTTCTAAACATGACCCTGGACCACAAAACCAGTTTTAAGTAGCACTTACTTGCAGCAGTAGCCAACAATACATTGTATGGGTCAAAATTATTGATTTTTCTCCTATGCCAAAAATCATTAGGATATTAAAGATCATGTTCCATTAAGATATTTTGTAAATTTCCTACCGTAAATGTATTGAAACTTAATATTTGATTAGTAATATGCATTGCTAAGAACTTTATTTCGACAACTTTGAAGCTGATTTTCTCAATGTTTTTATTTTTTTTGCACCCTCAGATTCCAGATTTTCAAATAGTTGTATCTTGTACTAAATATTGTCCTATCCTAACTAAAAAAAAAGTATAATCCAGATTTTATTTCTATTAATCAGTAGTTACACTACCATTGAAAAGTTTAGGGTCAGTAAGTTTTTTTTTTTTTTTTTTTTCCCAGCTTTCAAATGATGCATAAATCTAAAAAAATTTACCCTTATGACTGGTTTTGTGTTCCAGGGTCACAAATGACTTTGAGTAAATGATCCTTATCGCAAATGTAATTGTAGGAAGCTGACTCCTGCAAACCATTCATTTATTTCTAAGTATGGACCCCTTTTTATGTTTTTATTGTGCTGAAATTTCCATAAATTACCACTTTTGTTTTTCAACTGGAGGACAAAATTGATTGAAAATATCAGCAGAAATCCTAACTTCAGCACATCTTACAACAGAACATTTGGCATGGAGAAAAGCATAGTATAGCATAGCAAATTATTTTTAAAAATTGTAAGCATTGTATATTTGTAAAAAATTGTTAAAAAAAAATTATTTTATAGTCACACCAATTAAGGAGATTAATTAAATTGTGTATATATATATACTACCGTTCAAAAGTTTGGGGTCAGTAAGTCTCGTAGTAGTCTTTAAAGAAGTTTCTTATGCTCATCAAGGCTGCATTTATTTGATTAAAAATATAGAAAAAAAAAA
>JAHKKF010499863.1:0-15052 GCA_019740295.1 Labeo calbasu
GCGTACCTTGACTTCGATACACTGTCAGAGAAAGTGTTGTCTAAATTCATGTCTCAATTTGGTAATTCCGATTGCGTCACACCTTCCACAGATTATTTGCTTCAAACTGAAATTCTGTCATCACCTATTGCCCTCATGTCACTCAAAACTCACGGGACTTTTTTTCATGTGGAACACAAAAGGTGTTCTTATGTCAGTGTTACTCAAAAAAAGGTTGGTTGGTGATTTTGGCAAGATGCAATTATGACCGTTTTGCCGTCTTAAAAAAAAAAAAAAAAATATATATATATATATATATATATATATATATATATATTAAGCTAATGTAACCTCTCAATGTACATGATGCCCCTGCCTCCAAGCAAATTTAGGACTATTCTAATAAATTCAGTACTTTACTGTAGTCTGTAACTGTAAGTCTGCAATAATTAACATGTTCAATCCATATAATTGTTGACAGTGTGTAACGATATTACACACGTCATGTTGAGGCATATCACGAGTTGGGATAATTAATTGGGTGGGAAGCTCAAAGCAAGTACACAGCAAGATCAATTTTGCATCAGATAAGTTTCATTTGAATTTAGGCATGAGCGGGCATGACAAAACAAACAATACCACTAAACTCTGAAAGTACTACTTTAGCCTCAGAGGACACTACACATAGAAAAAAGGAAGAAATATGAAATGCGAAACTAAAATGTCTCACTTTACCTGTATTTACCTTATGTATAAGGCTTAAGTTAGTTTTTGTTAAAATACATTTGCAAAGATTAAATTAATTTTGGGTATAAGACTTTAAATTAATTTTGGTTAGAAGGGTAGTATGTGTAAATTCCTCAGATCAAATGTTGCTTCATCTTATAGCTTGCAGTGGTTTGCACACATTTACAAACATGCTGTTCTCCTCCACAGATTACAGCTGTCAGGTAAAAAATCTTGTCTAAATCCAAATTCCGAGCAGGGGAAAAAACTGCAAAAATGCTGGAGAAGGTATGTGAACAAAAGCTTGATTTCAAAAGCTCACACTGCCACTCTGTGGCAGAAGCAAATACTACCATAAAAATACTCATTCTAAAGACTCTCCTCTCTGCGTACCATATAGCTACAAAAGCTTTGACTGCATATTAATACATTAAAAATATTGGCAATCGAATACATAACAATATTGACAATGTTTTAAAGTAATATTTTCTTTTTAAAAAATATAATTAAAAATACTTGTTACATGTACTAGAAGCATTGTGTTGTACAAATTGTATATAGTTGCTGATGCTTTCAGGGATTTTTGAGTCAGGATAAATAGGGTCTCTAGTGAATTTTAAGTGTTGGCGTTGCCATTAATGGTGTGCATTGATTTAGCGCTGAGAACATGTGTTTTTGCTTGCTCAGCTTTGCTGGCCTCCCCAGTAATTAAACTCCTGTACTGTTCTATTGTCCAGGATTAATTTCAACACACAGAAGAAGAAGATCTGTCTCAAGCCCAAGAAGAAGAGTGGGCCAAAAAAGCCCAAGAGGCAGTAATTCAACAATCTTTACCTTTACTGTGTAGAAAGACCATGTGCCTTTGTCATTTATCCTGCCTGTCCTTGATTTGCACAAATAAATGATATATGTAGCTGTTATTGTATATATATTTTGTACTGCTATTTTCTAATAAAGCCTTAGAAAAGTTTTTGCATGGTTTTGTGCAGTTGATGTGATAGGTAGCCATATTATTATGTCCATATTTGAAATAAAACAATCTGACATTTAATTAAAGTACAAATTTCACAAATTATCTAAAAGTGTCCCAATTGATCTGTATTCACCTAAATATGATCAACAAAAAGCCAGTATTCAGTGAAGGAAAAGAATTTGAATATTCTATGAACTAACCCCACCTCTGTCTATGACCATTCTCATTAATTATTAAATATGCCACTTAAGTCTCATGGCAAGAAATGCGTTTCAAGAAAGAAAAAAAAACACACACACAATCTACTATGTCTACCAGAAAGAATCCCTCTTGTGCACTAGACTGATTTAAAAGGGGTCATGTCTAGAGATGCTCTCCACCTGCATAAAGAAATGACACCGTGAAGCCCCCCTGCCCACCCAATCCATTACTGCAAACCAGCTGTGACTCTCAGCTGCAGGAATATATCAGGCACAGACTTCTTAACCACACTTTCTGTATGACTATTTTGCAGAAGTTGGACTTGGAAGACACAGGCAAAACAAGTTTCATATAGGCTATTTTTATTTGTTTTCATTATGAAAATAAAACGTACTTCATATTATAAAAAAATATCAAAATTCTGACACATCTGGTGCAGATGTAGTCTGTTGGGTCACTCAAACACAGTTTGTTTTTAAAGACACGTACCTGAGAACAGTTTCAGAAGAAGCCTAGGTTGCCTTCAAAAAGACAGCAGTACGTACAGCTCACCTGCAGAATTATTGAGAAAAAAACTATTCAGATGAAACCATACTCGTCTAGAGAATATATCTTTTCTATTTCCTTGCATATATTGTCCTTACCATCTCATGAAACGCCTTTCCTTTGTAAAAGCCGACGGAGCCCAGCTGTTTTGTAAGACACAACGTCTTATCTTCCACTCCACTCTTCCACTTCACCCTGCCGCTTCCTCGGGGAATAGACGGTCAAAATAACGCTACTCGTTGAGAAGACCGGCAGCTGTGTAAACCAATCATACACGCCGCTGCTTACAAGAGCCAATCAGAGACGTCCGTGGGCGGGAGTCTTCTGCGGTTGCCCTGGGAAACGCTGAGACCGTTCACACCATTATTAGCATGTCTGTGAGATAATTATCATGAGTCTTGCGATAACCACGAGACAATTAAACTGCAAATGAAAGGTTGCCGTTAAATTGCATTCGGCCCACCTGTCATATTACAACTTCATTAAGCTGTAGGATTTCAATCATTTAAAGCTTTAGTTAAAATAAAATGTGTAAGGATTAACATTTAAGTACACGCATACAGGCAATGCTAGATAGTTTCCTGTTTTTAGCTCAGTCTGAGCATACCATCTAGGAAAATATGATACCGAAAGGTCGGATAAAATATTTGAGGAAGTAGATGCTTTAAGCTGCCAAGACACTTCCCCCATGGGAAGACGGATTTGTTTCAAAAGGGAAATGATTGTATCAACATTACTGCCACATATGGAAACAAAGTAAATACTTAACACTGTAAACCCATAACCCTATTTAAATACTCAAAATATTTCAGTGAGTAAATTTGTTTACTGATAAGTAGGCTGTAGTATCTGATAAGTAGCTTCTCAGCTGTGAACTTCACAAAGTTTTGAACCTACATGGCTTTCTTTCTTTGTAATATATTTTTGAAGAGGTAACCAAACCGTTTTGGTAACCATGAGGAACAACATGAGGGTGAGTAAATGATGACAGAATTTTTATTTTGGATAAGGTTAGCTAGCTGCAAATAGATTGATGTCAGATTTAAAATATCATTGTTTCAACTTCATTTGAATGGGCTCAAATTTAGAGAAGATAATATTATAATGTTAAATATGGAAAGGAGATTATGACTCTGAACCATACACTGAATAAACGTAACTTCCCACAGAAGTATAAAACTGCACTTCTGCTATTCATCTGTGTGGAGACAAATGGAAAGTATTAAACAGGGTCCAAGTTGACTAACGGGAACATTAATCATCTTAATAGTGACTTCACCCAAAACATCTATATAAAGCAACATTGATAATACTAAAATAAGTAATAAATGCTCCTACTTACATTTTGTGATAATATTATTTCATCATCCAACAACAGGGGCTTATGGGTATTCCCCATTGTCTCTATTTTGTTTCGGGGAATTTTTCGACCAAAAAAGATTAAGGAAGGTAGATATTTTAGTTGAATTTGCTATTTGGGTTTGTAATTCTTGTTATTGGTTCAGAAAGCATTATTGTCTGACCCATTGATGCTTATAGATTTTTCACTCCAGTTCTTTTGAACAGTGCCCATCTGCGACTCTCCATTAGCAAATGGAGAGTCACACAAATTAGCACAGTTGGACTCACAACACAAGTGCAATGAATTTATTTACTGTAATTGAATTTTCTTCCATCATGAAAAATACACATAATTGCAGCATTTCCTATATGCGAGTATTCAGGATGTTGAAGTCATCCATACAGGTTAATGGAGGGGAATAACGCCTGGGGGGTTGCTGTCCAGTCTTTAGGCTGAAAACCCTCTCGTCTGGGTCAGTATGATGAATGGAATCTCTTAATTGTATTGACGTATGGAGACTGAATGCAGGAGCTCCAGGCCTAAGGTTACAGAGTGGAATAAAAAGCAACTCCATGGTTGACAGTGTTTAAAGGTTGTTTTAGGAGCTCAATCTTGTAAAGAAAAGATGTTAAAAACTGTCAGCATGCACATGCAATCTTCTTGATTACTCAATATTTCTACAGTGTATTTGCTTTTGAACTGCTGCCATTGCCCAAAAAAACTAATTGTGTAAAAAATATTTTTATATACATATACAATTTCATTGTTCAGCAAAGATGCATTAAATTGACCAAAAGTGACATTAAAGCCTATATTGTTACAAAAAAATAATAAATCTAATAAACACTGTTCTTTTAAACTGCATCCATCAAGTTCCACAAAAATATTACACAGAACATTATCAATGTTTTAACACTGATAATAATAAGTAATGTTGCTTGAGCACCAAATCACCATATTATGATTTCTGAAGGATCATGTGACACTAAAGACTGGAGTAATGACTGCTGAAAGTTTAGCTTTGCCATCACAAATAAGTGAACAAAAAAGATAATTTCTTTTGAATAATTGGTCAGATTTTGAGGATAGGCAACCTCTCACCTAGCACCTCATGCCTAAAATGATTTATAACCGTTATGTATCACATTTACAGTCTAATCATGGGTGCTTTATCTGATGTGGTCTCTTCCGCTTCCACTTCATGGTATTCTTCCATTTCAGTATCATTATGTCTGAGACTCTCAATGATGTGCATGTTTCTTGTGTCTGTTTGACTGTTCTTGCGTTGGTCATTCTTCACTGTCTGAGCCCTGTCTGTGGGGCCATGCAGTCGGCTATTGCTAGGAAAAAAAGATGCTCTTTTGCCTGAAATGACGTGTAAGACAGAGAATGTGTGCTCAGCGTCCTCCCTGTCTGTGACACAGACAGAAGACAGAGCCAGGTCTCCATACGATACCCTGGACTCTTTAGGCGGATCTGACTTTTTCTTTTTGCTCAGTATGAAGTTAAAGAATCCAGTCACTACCAGCAAAATTCCTGTTAAAAAAAAAGACAAGTTTCTAAATTCATGTTAACCTGTATGTCTATCCATCATATTTTTGGGGGGTATTTTTACAGACTATTTGACTCCCAATCCAACTTTTTAAAAATATTATTACTCACAAGGCCTCACAAAGTCAAAATAAATTGATTTATAATCATTTACAAAGCCAGTAAAAAAAAATCACTTCACCTCTGCACACCAAGCCTGCATTTATTTGATCCAAAAGTACAGCAAAAACAGTAACATTCTGAAATATTTTTACTATTTAAAATAACTGATTTTTATTTGAATATATTTAAAATAGAATTTATTCCTATAAATATTTCAAAATGTTTCAAAATGTTACTGTTTTTGTTTACTTTGGATCAAATAAATGCAGGCTTGGTGAGCAGAACAGACGCCTTTTTAAAAAAAAACATTAAAAACTTTTGACTGGTAGTGTATATGCTAATGTATTCCTAAACACTGGTACAAAAAAATAACTTCTAACTATTATTTATATAATAAAGTGAAGCACCTGGTATTACAGCGTGCCATACAAGCACTGGATGCAGGAAACACATTAAAGACATCATTGTGTAGTATAGAAACTTCTGAAAACCCCCGACTTTGGCCAACTTCTTCCAAAGAATGAAAATCTTCCATGTGGGGGGACAACTCCAAGCAAGAAAAACAGATATGAATTACTATAATGCATTGATTAAAACTGCAATAATACCACAGATGATCACATAACAGCACACGATTCCTTTATAATTTGATTGAACATACGGAAGGCACATTGCCAAGAGAGCATCAATGAAATAGGCAACTTCAAAAAGCATGACCACCATTGAGGAGAGCCTGTAGGAAATACAAACAAGAGTAAAGCAGTGGTTTATAAAATATCTAACTTTTTGTTAGTAAAAGAAGAAACAAACCACAAAACAGTGTAAATAGTTCTATAAGAGATGCCAAAACATTCTTAATAGTAAAAATGAAGTCAAAATATACTCTGTTTACTTCAATAACACATGTTCTTGGTTTTATTATGAATGATGATTCAAATATAACTCTCACTTTTCATGGCCTAAGCCATTCCTGAAAATAAAATCCTGAAAAGTCCCATCTTAATTCTCGCCATAATAAAATAAAATGGACTGTGAACATGGACTAATGTTGACTTTAATCACTTCACCCCCTTTATGCTTTTTTTTAGATGTTCATTACCATTTAGCAGTTACTTGATCATAAACTTTCTGGCTGTTTATGGTATACTGGTGTTCATGCATGTGAATAACCATTTTATGTTTAATCCCCATGGAAATATTTCCTTGTTGTTCATGCAAAACCTCTCTGGTTTGGCTGTGAGCCCAGAAAGATCAGATAATCTGGGACAAGAGGCCCATTTGCCTCCATCTGCGTATAATTCCCAAGAGGCGCTACTGTATTGCCTGCTATAGTTAGAAAAGGAATGACTGTGGCCTTCAGTGACATTGTTCCTAAGGGTGATGAGTCGTTGCCTGTGTGTTTGTGTAACTAACTTTGATTATGATTCCGTTCAGTTGTTTACATCACCCTATGAGTGGCGTCAAAACCAATGATATATCCGGCCACAGTCAACACTAGGACTGACCCAGATACCATACTATGTGCGCATAATTCTTACAATTAAATTGGTAAAGAGCCTGAACCACTGTTGTTTATTAAAACTAAAGCCATAAAAAGATTTTTTTTAACTTGAAACAAATGCTAATTGAAATTTATATTTCAAATTGAATTAAAATTGAAATTAAAAAGATAATAAAACTGACTGAAACAGACAGGAAACAGAAATAATAATAATTCTAAGCCTTTAACTAAAATAAAAAGGCAGCAATTAGAAGCTATTTACACTAAGTCAAAATAACATATTTTCTTAACGATAGATGCTATTTACACTAAGTGCAAATAGCAATGGATGCTTTTTACACTAAGTGAAAATAACAGTATTTTATAGTGATATGCTATTTATGCTAAGTGCAAATAGCTATAGATTCTATTTACACCATGTTAAAATAGCAGGATTTTCTGCCATTTATAGTACTTATTGCAAATAGTGGCAATTATCTGCACCTCATTATTGTACTACATTATTAAACAGTATGAAATAATAACATATTGAGTGTAAATTATTATTTTAATTCAGATTATTCAATGGATGCCACCTTATTGGGACAATAAAAAGCCCTCCTTAAGCCTACCCTACTTTTTATTAAGACTACACATACTTTTTATTATTTCCTTAAATTTTATTAAAAAAAAAAAACCCTTTCCGATGCGATATGAGATTTGAAATGGAGAAAAAAAAGGTTCGGCAAAAGGCAGATTCGAAGTCAGGTAGATTGCGTCAAATAGACTAGGACACAGGCTTTACCATCTCTGCCACTGAAACTGATGATTAACAATCGTCTTTTAAAGTGTTGACTAGCCCAAACACACGTTGGTGGGCGGAGTTAGAGTAAATAGCCTCTGCCAACAAGGTGGGCTATTTGCACTTAGTGTAAATAGGCACTCTGAAATAGAAAACCCAGAAACTATAAAATATATATATATATATATTCTAAATATTAATAAAAACTATTACTATTAGTACATTTTTACATTAATACATCCATTGCAAATGCAAAATCGTAAACTGGAAAAAAAAACACTGTGACAAAAAACTAAACAAAACCAAAACTTCTGATATTAAGGCATGTCTCAAATAACTTTAATATGAACACTCTTAGAAAATAAGGTAAAAAAGCTATCACTAGTGTGGTACCCTTTCAAAAGACGCTAATATGTGTACCTTTCAGGTACAATTATATAGGGGTAAACCAGGGCTAAAGGCACACCTTAAAAAAAAGTGCTTTTCACTGCGCATAAAATGTATTATCGCAGCATTTGTATTGAACATTTATGGAGCAACAGTTTTTCTGTGAAAATGAATTTGTTTTAAGATATTCTAAATGTATGAGGCAAGGGGGACTTTTTACCCCACACGCTGGGTAAACATGGGGCAAAAGGCACACAAATACTTTAGCTACAATAATGTTTTCGAAGTTAATACTTGTTCAAAACAATCACTTTAGTTTGTACTGTTTCTGCTCATTTTGAAAAATTAACAAATTAATTTTTGTACAATAAATATACTGTCATTAAAATATGTTAATATAAAAATATATTTTAAAATTCAGAAACAAAGTAATTTTAAAAAGTAAAGGTTCTGAAAGCTTTGAAGGAGATCCCATAATAATGTAATATAGATTTACAGTAGTAGCAACTAATTATATTTTATTACATATGATTAATATCATGTTTTTAAACACAATGGTTTCATTCTAAACATGGTGATTATCTCTAAGATGGAAACCCAGCAAAATATATGGCATTTACCATCTGAATCAGCCCGATCTCAAGGCAGTTTGTACATATTTTACAAGGTGGCTAATTCGTACGACCTCACTCATACAAATTGATACGATTTTAGCTAAAACGTACGTATTTTACGAGTTGTACAATACGTATGAATTTGTACAAATGCCCTACACCTAACCCCACTCCTAAACCTACCCGTCACTGAAATCATACGAGTTAGCCACCCCGTAAAATACGTACGAATTGGTCGTGAAATAGCGTTATCTGAATCTAACCATATCATATCAACAAATAGAAAAGCCAACAGCAGGGGCGCGTTTTACCCCAAATACTATACTTTTACATATTCTTTCGCTATTTAAAAACTGTCGCTTTATTTATCTTAAACAAAACTGAAAATCATTAATAAGATCTTTGTCTCAAAATATATGCATTAATTTTAGCGATTGTCATTTGCTACTTTAATCTACAACATTTAAAAAACATCAAAACCGAATGTTTTGGAAAGTGCTACGCCACGTTTTTGTGCCATCTGGTTTAGAGGAAAATAATATCAAAGGCGCCTATTACCCCGGGGCGCCTTTAGTCCCATTGTACCCTACATTATACACTTTAGGTACTAATATGTACTTTTAAGGTACTAATATGCACCCTTCAGGTACAAAGGTGTACTTTTTGAAAAGTTACTGCCTCAGTGACAGCTTTTGTACCTTTTTTCAGAGAGTGAATAACAAGGTGCTACACCTCCCACAGCAGCTCATTTTAATACTCACAGGAGATAGACGGCCAAGCTGTTGAACTCCCCATGTCTTTGAGTCTCTATACCCACTGCACAAAGCACTGACAACACAAACACTCACATTAAAACTTAACCTGCAGAAATCCTACACTGTCAGAAAACAAGGTACAGTCACTGTCAATGGGGCGGTACCTTAAGGTACAAAAGTGAAAAGGTAATATGTACTTTTAAAGTACTAATATGTGCCTTTAAGGTACCAATATATACTTTCAAAGTACTAAAATGTACCATTAAGTACTAATATGTACCATTTAGGGGTAGTAAAGTACCTTTTCCCTTTTGTACCTTAGGGTACCGCCTCAGTGGCAGTGACTGTACCTTTTTTCTGACAGTGTAATCAATAGAAATAAAATACATATTCTACAGCATGGTGAACTTAATTGAAAAAAAAGACAGAAATAAATGAATAACGATTCGTTGTGTTTTAAATATAATATACACATACAATTTGCAAAAGCTGAATTTGAATAGCAGACATAACCTATGGACTTGTCACAAAAATGGTATGCAATTTTATTGTGGCCACTAGATGTCAGATTTACCACACACTACTGCTGTGCAAATTAACCTAAGGCCAGTATTGTGTTGGCTTGGAAAATAATGTTCAATGTACAAACCATAAATAAACTGAATAAAATGTGCGTTATTCAATATGAGAGAAATGTGCAGTACCTTGTGCAATGCAAACCCTATCTTTCAGTCACATTAAAATTATTCCTCATCTTGAAAATTAGATTTTTTTATTTCTTATAATTTGTAGAACATTAACAATAGCGAGCAAAAACATTTAATGAGTTATGCATTGCACACTGTCAGAAAAAAAGGTGCAGTTCTGTCGCTGGTGTGGTACCCTAATGTACAAAGTGACACGGTACAAATATGTCTTTTTAAAGTACTAATACGTATCTTTAAGGTACCAACATGAACTTTCAAAGTACTAAAATGTACCTTTAAGGTACTAATATATACTGTTTAGAGATAGGTTAGGTTCAAAGGTGTACCTTTTCACTTTTATACCTTAGGGTACCGCCCCAGCGACAGAACTGTACCTTTTTTTCTGAGAGTGTATTAATGTGAATCTAATATGCGAGTAGTCTCTTATTTAAAAAAAAAAAAAAAAGAGCTTGGTTTTAAAGTTTACTACTTGTTTAAAACATTTGGAGAATGATTGCAGTAACATTTACCAGTGTTTGTGTAATTGTTGGACTTGACGTATGAAATTTTAGTTACACGTCATTCATCCCTATTCATGGCATTTTTTTAAAATATACATTTAACCTCAAATTAAATGAGCCATTGCCTAAACAATGGAACAAATTTCCCTTTATTTCCATCATTTTAAGGTTATGTTGGGTAATGAGAACAAAACGCACATTTAGAATTCTAAACATCAGGGTAAAATATTGCAATGGCTGCTAATGCATGTTTTTTAAATGCTATACATATATATTTAAAGCTTATGTATAGCACTTTTAGTGAAACAATGGCCTACAAAAGAGCAAAGTTGCAGTCCTACCTGCAGCAGTCGAGATGCCAAAAACTCTGCAGGCACATTCCACTATAACCCAGAAAACCAAGCTCTTCATGGCTGAATTTTTTTCCTTTAGAACATTTGCTGATAGTTAACGTTCTCTATTGGTAGTTCATTTATTGATAGATGCAAGATGTTGTCAAAACTTTGTGCAAGGACGGCAGCGCCATGGTTGGAAATCTTCTCGCCTGAGCAGGAGGGTGCCGTAGGCTGCGTCCCAGAGCAGATTTTACCCTAGTAATCAGCCTAACATAGAAACTAAAACCTAAACACTGACCACCCTCTGCTTGTTCCCACTGCATTCCACCTCTGCTCAAGGTGAGGGGACAAAACAACAAAAACTTACAGTTAAAGATTACCTGACTAGGTACTTGCAAAGAGCACAAATAAGGCACGTACCCTGAGGAAAGACACACACACACAAAGTACACACTTTTGGACACAAGCCTGTTGCAGGACGCTTATAGGTTATGAGCAGTGTGACCTTCATGAGGAGGTATTCCACCCTCTATCCTTTTACAGCTGCTGAGGGACATATTCAAATTAAATTACCTTCAGCCAATCAGCCAATTAATCAAAAATGTCCTTGCCGAAGGTCAGATGTGTTTTTACAAAGTAAATGTACATGGAGGGAGTCTCAAACGTCTGTTCGATAAGGCCTGTCCTAAAGCGGATGATTAATGGTGGAGAAATCAGAAGTACTTTCATACCCCGATCCTGACACAAGACAGATGTTAATCATTCTCCAGCAGACGCACTGAACAGACACCATCTCTTCCAGTCTTTAGTTACCTGTGTCAAAGGTCAGACTTTTCTCAGTCATAACAGATCACAATTGATTAGAACCACAATGCGCCCGCATGACGGCAGGACACAGCGAGGGTCCGTCTAATTAAATGTGATCAGATGTGACTACAGTATTGCTAGGAGTTCAAGCTACATTGGCATTACTTGAAACAGCACTTTTTTGTTGTGTTGTTTTTTGGTTAATATAGTAACTGATTCATCATGCTTCATCATTTTATTAAACTGAACAAAATAATAAATAACATCAGAGTGCCAAAGAAATATCAGAAACTAGAATATACAACCGAGTTGAATATTTTAAATAATAATAACAATAATAATAATATTTTTTGTTTATATTTTATTGTCATTAAAATAATAAAAAACACAGCTATTATTATTATAAATATTATTATTAAACATCTTATAATTTTGTTGTTATTGTTATGCAAATATTAGTATAATGTGATTTTGTTATTTTCTAGCTATGAACAAAGTTAAATACAAAAACTAAATAGACAAAAATTAGAGATTTAAAAATGCATATACTATTTAAAAAAATCGACACCAGAATGAAAAAACAGGGCTAAGTTACTATTTTTTTAAAATAATAAATATTTTTAATAATTTTAATAAATAATAATAAACATTAAATATTTTAAATAATAATAACAATAATATCAGTAATAATAATAATAATAATAATAATAATGTATTTTTAAAGATGTCTGCCCTAAAATAATTGTCTTTAACAGTTATTATTGTTATAAATGTTATTATTAAACATCTCATAATTTTGTTGTTATAATGTAATTATTATTTTTAGTATTTTTTTAAATAAATATTTTATTAATAATAATTATAACAAATATGTTAAAATATTATCCTTATTATAATAATTATAATAATAATTATTATAAATATTATTATTATTAAACATTCCATTATTTTGTTGTTGTTAATTTATTATTATTATTATTATTATTATTATTATTATTATTATTATTATTATGTGATTGTTATTTTCTAGTAATAAACAAATAAATATAAAAACTAAATAGACCAAATTTAGTGATTTAAAGGTACATTGTTTTTAAAAATCAACAAAAACCAGACTGGAAAATAGGGTTAAGTTACTATTTTTTAAATAATAATAATAATAATAATAATTATTATTATTATTATTATTATTATTATTATTATTATTATTATTATTATTATTTATTATTATTATTTTAAAATGTTTACATATTAAATATTTATAATTATAATAATAATAATAATAATAATAATAATGTATTTGTAAAATATTTTATCCTAAAATAATTATCTTTAACAGTTATTACTATAATATTATTATTATTATTAAATATCTCATAATGTTGTTGTTGTATTATTATTTGATTTTGTTATTTTCTAGTAATAAACATAAAAATAAATACAAAAACTAAATAGACCTAATTCGGTGATTTAAAAATACATGTATTATTTAAAAACGGGTTAAAAACGGGAAAAAAGGGTTAAGTTGCTAAATTCTACTGAATTATTCATTAACTAAAATACAGTCAGTAAATAACGTTTTGCCTTTTTTTTTTTTTTTTTTTACAAAAATTATCAAACTATGACATTTATTTTATATAAAATAACCATAATATTAAATATATCTATATCTAACAATGATCATGTGTTTTGCGTTAGTACTTTAAAAATAAGTCGTAGGACACTAAAATGCACCATATTGTGGAATGTGCATATACATATACACTTGACAGCCGTTACAACATAACTGAGCACAATTGTACAGAGATTCACGGTCTATCAAACAGACAATCAAAATCATAACTTCCTCTGTGCAGAGTCTCAATGCCTTGTTGGCCAGCTCATCCTTTAAGAAAATATAACCTGAATGTTCATAAATACGCATAAATAAGAGGTGATGTGGGAGTAACTGGGGCAATAGTACAGATGGTAAATGTAAATTCTTCAGGTTTATGTGACCTGGACATTTGGAGGACAAAAGAGGAACTCCGGAACAACAGATGAAATGACTTCAGTTCTCAGTTAACTGAGGCCCTGGAGGAGACATTATGTACTATACATCTTTCCGTCCAGAATGAAATAGGCTATCTTGGCAAACACTTGGAGAGTTCTGCTCTAATTTACAACTCTGATATCCAGTTGACTCCTACTAAGAGGAAAAATGTAAATCCCCCAACATGAGAACAAGGCTACCTTTGTTTTCTGCCTGGATCAACTGTATTCCAGATTAGCTGCATATTATTCTAGGTACGTGTGTGCATTTTTGTGCTATTTTCTTAATTCAGGTTGTAAATTCACAGTCACTGACCACTAAAAACATGTTTAATAGCTTGATCAAAAACTTAAAGCTTCGCAGATATGGCTTGTATGTGTTTTCCTAACATGTCTAACAAATAAAATAACAAAACATAAAATCACAAGAATTACAGTCAGAGATTTTCAATGTCTCAGGCATTTGGAGGAGTTTTAATCATCTGTCAAGGGAAAGTCCAGTAAGTTAGGAAAGACATAGCAACCTGAGACTGACGATCTGTGCTGAGTTTACTGTAGTGGGTGTAGTTTGAAAGCCAGAAGAGTTTCATTTGGAAATACTGGTCTCTGTGATGTTGAAAAAGCCCTAACCCTAGTTTACCCTAGCTTATGATGTTGATTTTGTTAAGACAGCATAATAGTAGTATTGTCTCCTTGCGATGAATTGATTGTGTCATTTGTTTGTTGCTTTGAATAAATGTGTCTGCTAAATGAATAGACTCAAATATAAATTTATCCACACAATGCATCTCCAGCTATGACTCTATTTGTGAGCTCACAGCAAATTAGCCATGTTATAATTCATGCAAAATGAAATCCATGCATGCAACAAACTGTCATAAAACAACTGCACCACCAGGTCATCTTGTAATCTTTTGACAACTTTTAGTTCTAGACTATGATAAACAGCGCAAGAAAAAAAATTAATATCATCATTTTAGGTGAAAAATTGCATGTTACTGCATGTGAACTATGAACAAATAGAGTCTATGCAGCTACCGCACCTCGTACTTCTAAGACCTCAGTTCTAGTAGGAACTACCCAGTATGGTGGTTCCATTTTTTCTGGCTGCATTCGCACCGGCAGCAGGAACTCTGAAGCAGCCGACAGCGACGTCTTTATTCGCGGCATTTACAAACGTCATCAACCAGTGAATGGAGGACACCGTGATCGGA